>JALIZH010023954.1:0-32807 GCA_030522465.1 Rhipicephalus appendiculatus | reverse complement strand
GACACGACTGAAGTACTGATGCTGAAGCACATTAGCTGATGCGCATGTTGTGGCTGTGGCAAAATACGGAGAAAAGCGTAAACAAGGCATAATAAACTACTCAGCACGTGCTACGTAGACATCGTAACGATGAAGCCATGAGTCATACGTCTCTAGTAATTAAAATAACTGTCATCGCATTTGTTGAACATATCATAAATACATTTGTAAAGGTAATATAAACATACCTCAGATATAACTGACATTATCTGTTGTGGATACCGCAACTACGGCAGTGACTCCAGTCTTTTTTTTTTCTTAAGAAGCTGATGCGAATTTCTTTAGTCCCACTGTAGAATTCGACAGCTACACACCCCTGCGCAATATAGAGTTTTAGACCTGGTGAAGCCGGCCAAAATGAGGCTTCGAAACACTGTGGCAGTATTTCTTCATCTAAGAGGACACTTCGCACCACGGCATTCAGCTTCGACAAGTGTACAGAAAATAGATCATCCCTGGCACATCCGCAAGCGCCTAAAAGAGGCATTGCTTGTTCGTTTGGCGGTAACACTTCCGCGCTCACTTCTAGCGCTTTTACAGTGGAGCCGTTTAGTGACAGCCAGCTGTCGGTTACAATTCGCAAAAAGAAAAGTATCATTACCATGAACCTCCACGCGTTATCTTGGTTCTCCTCTTGACGTTCTGTTTCGCTCTCAGAACACGTGCACCGATTTTTCCGGCGTCGGACGCTTATGGGCGAGGGGAAGAGTACTGAAAGGCAGAAAGAGAGAAATAAAGGACAGAGACAGACAGAGAAAGAGAAAGATTCCTGGCAGAAAAGTTTCTTGACGATGCGGGATCCGAAGCCGTATACCCATAATCCGAAGGCGAGCATCGTAACCACTCCGCTATCGAGGCACGCTAGCAGAGCATAACGTAACATTATGTGTATTGTATACCAAGGGATGGAAAGTGGTACCGAAGGTGAGGAGAAAGAGACGCCAGCTTGATGAGGAAGGAAAGAAGGAGGAAGAGAATGAAGCATCGCATATTCAAAAGAGAAACAAAGAAAGGAAACTAAAAAAAGGAAAGAAGTATAGAAGGACTGACAACTATATGAGAAATGGATGAATATAGAAAGTGATAAATGGAAATAAACATACACAAAGAAGACGTGGAAAAATACATTGAAAACAGAAAAGAAACAAAAAGATAAATACAGAAGATGGAAAAAGTGAACTACGAAGGCAGCCCAGCTACGGACTACCTTGGCGCTTCGGATTACAAGTGCGAAGCTGACTTAATTTTTTATGTGCCAACTCGCCATACTACGTAATCACTATTCTCAGTACAGGCTGGTGATTGTAGCCGTAGTTGGGATTTGCGTCCAAGCAGCTGACACCCTCTCCCAGGAACACATTCTTCTTCTTTAGTCGTTTGGTTTGTACCCACACCATCATCCCGAGCTACCAGAGGTGCTTTCAACTCCTCTCGCCTAGTAATTGGCAGCTGAACAATATCCGGGAAATAGAGGATCCGGGGGGTTCGATAGCACATTGTTGAACACTCAATAAACAATGGTTATGTGTCAATGTACTCCAAGTGTATGGTAAACTGACGTTAGGCACAGAACCACTCAATTCGCACAAGACACCCCTCCATCTCATTACGCTTTTCAGTGAAAAACTCCGCCATACGTGGCTCGTGAGGAATTCATTTGACAAAGAACAATTTGGCAGTATGTGTAAAATGTGTGTAAATTTCCAAGTATTACTCATGCATGATGATATTGCACCCCCCGTTTTATAAGTTGCATGTGCACGTGATTAAATGGTAGGACACGATCGTTCGCCTCATGATAATAGGACTGCAACTGTAAAGTGATCAGATCTTACATACAGTAAGCTTTCAACCCGCACCATACATGCCCTCGCTTTTAAAACTAAGTACCGTCAAATCGCAGAGACAAGCACGCGATGAATACTCATGTCACAGACACACACGGTGCAAATTTTCGTAGGCGATTGGAGATCAGGAGAGAGAGAGAGAAATAGATGAAAAGGGAAAAGCAGGGAGGTTAACCTGGTACAGTAACCGGTTTGCTACCCTGCACAGGGGTGGGGAAAGGGGGGTTGTAAAGAGGACAGAGAGAGAGAGATAAAATAAAAACGAAAAAAAAAACACACACACACACATGAACGCACACGCACGACGTTCAAATCAAAGTCGTTCAGAAAGGCCACTTTAACGCAGGAAGCGCAGTAGCACTTTCAGAGCCTTCTGAGACATTGGGTCCGGTCGATGGCGCAGGATTCGTTCTTCCGAAAGAGGAAGTTGTCACCTCACATAAGGACGTACCAAACAATATGCCTTCCCAGCGTGTTGTGAGGGATTCTGTCTTATTTGGCTGAGACTAAATAGCTGCAGCACCTTGTGAAAAGCGAACGCATACATGCTATTTTTCTGCACAATAAAGGTACAATAAGCTAGATGCACCGTGCGGTCGACAGGACATCATATATGAGTCATATACGCCAACTGTCGCAACCGTGGCGCTCGCCAAAAATCAATTTCTATAAAAAAATTTGAGAAGATTACGCACATATAGATATTAGTTCTACACTATTTTCCGAAAATGGCTTGAATGGCAAAAATTTTTTTCCGCACGTGACGACCATTTGAAACTCACACAATGGTGGACAACTTGGTACGCAAAGAAATTTCTCTATATTTCGACTGTTTCGAACCCTTGCCTTTTTGCGTTTTTCGAGCATCGTTCCTTTTATTATATAGTACAGCTCCTTACGGTAGCTTTATATTTCTTCCTCCTTAGAGCGTAGGAAAAATTTAGTAAATGTATTTCATCTCTCAAATTTTCCATGAAATGTACTAGTTCTAAATATTTTCGTTTTGGCTGTGTGCGTTGTATAGGGTCTAAAATAAAATCCCTAAGCCTGGCAAGAATGCCAATTCGGCTTATGGTGAGACTTCTCTAGCACCCTAAGGTGGTTCAAGAAAAAAAATCTATGGAAAAGCGCATATGTTTGAGAATCATAGCAACTTCGTTCACAGACAGTTTAATCAAGGTAATTTTTGTTTCAGTGGCGAAAAAATGTTTTGAAGTTCAGTGCCACGATTCTATTATTAGGCTATAGGGGCAATACAAACCTACTGATTTGCTGCACAAAATATAGTGGTAGTGTAGTCGCAGTAGATGGTTTTAAATTATTTTTAGGGGAGAAGCTCCTTAGGGTGTGGGTCTGTCCCTCCTCTGTAGTTGTAGTAGGTAGGTAGGTAGGGAGCCACGTACAGTGTAATGTACCCACTCCACGTGATAAAGATGACGATGACGCAGTATGGTGGAATGTACCCACTACACGTGATAACGATGAAGTATAAGCGCGTTCCAGTATTGTGGAATGTACCCACTACACGTGATAACGATGACGATGACGCTGATGACTATGAAGTATAAGCGCGTTCTAGACCACACATTTTCTTTCTGCCATAGATGAGAACGATCGAGCTTCGCCCACACATCATCATTCACTTCGTGGATATGGCGTGATTTTTTTAGTACTTTATTTTGTGCTCTACATATCAAGGTGATAATAAACAGAGGTAATAACAGCGCGATTCGCTTAGATGTCACTATGTGCCCAACAATGAATCAAGTTATTTACTGCACTGGCGCATACCGTAGGCGGCGGCCGACAATTACGCCACAAAATCAGATGTGATCTCATAAAAGCTGTAAAACAGGGCTTGCTACTAGACTGATAAATGCAACTTTAGTAAAAAGCTGCTGCCTGCAACTACCCAAATTAAGCTGTGAAAAATAGCTTGGCATATTCCGTTCGTAGGATCGCGGACGACGAACGGAAGGCGTGAATGCGCGGTGCGGGGTCACATCGTGCGCCGTTCGTTGCGGAATGCATAGATGCACCTCGTGTAGATCAGCCATAAACGGCCTCGCTCAAGCCTCCTTTCTCCCGTTTACATGACCGTTGAGGCTTTAGCTTTTTTTGACGCTAATTGATTATCACAGTCGCATGCACTAATTAACGCGATTCATTGTTGGTTGTTGGGGACATACAGTGTGTAGAAGATGTCAAGTCGGCATGGAGGGTTGCACATATGAAAAAAATTGCGGTTTTGCCGACATTTTAGATGAAACTCATGCCTTTCACTATAAGGCTTTTATGAAGCCGCCCGAGAGGCTGATTAACGCTTCAAAGAATCCTACACGCTGATGCCGCCCGAAAACAGCGTCGTGCGGAAGGGCGCAATCAACAATAAGGCTACACTAGACAACCATCAACTCAGATATTGCACTCGTCATCTGTAAACCATTAGAGTTAATTGGCTCCAACTTTTTCGTACTCCTTCGCGAATCTCTCCAGCTAATTTTTTTTTCAAATACAACTTTTATTTCAGTTTTCTTAAAGGCTCCATAAACGGTTACAACTAAAGGTGCTGGCATGCACCACACTGAGGCCCTAAGCATTGTAAATTCCACGTTCACGCGAAGCAGCCATTCGGCAACACAAGCTATGCCGGCAAGGCCGCGATCACTGCAATTTTTTTAAATTTCAAAAATCGCACAACTTGTGCCTTGGTGGCATCTAGGACTACCGGGACAAGACTCAGTTGGCACCCATTACCTGCTTTTAGGGACGTCAGCACTTTTCTACACGAACAACGCCAATATTAAAGTGTCTGAAACACCACACAAACTACATAAACATTTATGGTCTTTTTGTGCTCATTCGGAGCCATAGGTTTACCCACGTTTCCCTGTCACCCAGTTTAGAACATGAAAAGTCAAGCGTTCGTTTTCTTCACTTTATTAGAAGTGGGTGACGCTTCATTATCTGTTGATAGAAGCCTGGCTGTTCTTCAAGCCATGTAGTTTACTTCTTCTTGCCAAATTCGATTCCTCCATGTCCGACACCACCTCCAAGAGCAGCAGCTTCGTTGATGAGCACGGCTGTCAATGGCAAAAAAGAGTGGGCCTTAGTATTTTAATCATAGAACCTCATCGCAGGTAACGCTGATACCTTGAGAACTGCACGAGAGATAATATTCAGTAGCGGACATAAAAGTGGTTTTGTTTAGAAAATAAGCCCTCCACATTTTATGACTTGGACCAAATGAGTCCCTGGTCTACTGAAATTCACCGATCTAACCATTTACACGAATATTTTTGATAAGCAACAATCGCCTTCACCTCGCACCACTTGTCGGTGCCAACCATTATATAACTCTTCATTGTGGATTCATAAAAGTTACACAATAAAATTAATATACGGAGGATTAGAACAGCCCCAATAATTTGTTTTTCGCGTGCCAAAAATCGTTGGGTTATATCATTTCGTTCACTTGTGCATTTTCGATTGGCCACATGCACTGACCAGGCGGCGTGTGATAGAGGCTATGTGGGCGTCGCTGGAGTTCTCTCAAGTATAGAGTTTCCTTCATCGGGTGCCCAGGCTGTGTGTTCTGGAGTTGCAAGCGCATGTCACATGTCGCCTTAACAGAATGTTGTTTGAAGATAATAAATTGTTCAAAAATGTTTTGCAAACGCTCCGCCCCGTTCTTCAAGCAGAAAATTTACTCCCACAAATTAAAAACAAATGAAATCAAAGTGCAATGAAACAATACCTAATGCAACGGCAACCCACACAAGGGCGCTCACTCCAACAAGACCGTTCATGTTGACTGGTGCTGCAAACAAAATACAATGTAAATTAACATCCCTCCCATACTGCAGTAGTAACAATTACAAAATTCAAGGTTTCACCGACACTCGTAATTTACATGAGTTCTCAAACGCGCACACCGCAGCAATAGAGGAGCACCGTAGTTAATTTATAGGTGTATTGAAACACACATGGTTTTTTAGAGAAGACTTCTTTGGTCCCTATTTCAAATAGAGAACGGCGAAGACACTGTTATGTGAGCCATCTAAGGAAAGAATCTGCTGTTTTAATGATATATATACGAGGGGTATTCAAAGAGTAAGGGCCGTTTGCTAATATTAGAATATTTACTCATCAGAATCAAAGATTTATTTCTCCAGGGCCATCTGTTCATTCTTCAGCAAGGTGCTGAAATTATTGTTTTGGCTTGCTTGACGGGCAACTGAGATTACACTGTCCGCGATACTCATTGCTCACGCCGGTTGGGAAGTTAGAGCTGTAATTCGATTTTCGCAAGCAAAAGGGTCATCGGTTTCTCAAATTCATGGGGAGTTGTGCCTAGTTGATGAGCCTGCAGGGATGAGTGAAGGAAAGGTCAGAAAATGGTCCTGATACTTCACAAATGGCAGCATGATTTGAACGATGAAGAGCGGAGGGGACAGGCTCAGCATAAACACTGCTGAAACTGTTCGACGAATGAACCGAGAATTGCCATTAGATCAGCGACTGACAGTTTGTAGTCTGTCAGATAGATTTACTTTTGTTTACCGCTATATAACATACACAACTGTAACCGAAAAGCTCGAAATTCACAAAACATGTGATAGCTGTGTACCAAAAATGCTTACCGACCAACTCAAAAAACAAAAAAATTCCCAGGCGGCGAAATTCTATGCAGTGGGACTAAAGAGGCTGGTGCAGCGGTACGAAAAAGAGATTAGAAGTTCACGGTGAATTATGAACTAGGGTTGTATTAAACTGAACGCGCCAACAGTAACTTTTACTAACGAATATTTATTTTGGGGGGGGACCACACGGCCCTTACTTTCTGAATGCCCATAAGTAGTTCAAGATGAGTGTCATATGTATATGAGCAGATAATATGCTCGGAAGGTATAGCATTCTTTTTTTCCCGAAATGAAGAATCATCTCATACTTGGGCAATACGCTGAAATTTGGTCAGCGCCACCGAACTCAATTTTTCCGGCCTTGATAGATGAAACGGGAACCTTCGCAGTTCGACGTACAGCATATGGCAATAGTTGCATATTTTTTTATATTTTCATTTTTTCCCAATCGCAGAATTTGCGGACAGGCAGAAAAAGCACTTTGATAAAGTCCTGAGGTACTAGCCGGGGAGGACCCGCAGGGGCCCCGGACTCGCCGATGGCTTCTCTCATGTCGGAATCGAAAGGTCATTCCTCTCCGCTCTTTCACGGGCCCTCTGGACGGCCGTTGAATGAATGGTGAGAGCGGTACTAGACGGCCTCTTCCCAGTCCTGCTCGCTGGTGTGTGACGTATGCCGTAACGCTGTACATTGCCAGAACTTATGTCCTAGAGTTCTAAACGCCTCCCCCGCAATGCGGGCACTGTGGATCAATATCTCTCCTAATGCGGTTTCAATCACGAAAGTTTTTTTACTCCCTGTTGATGTTCTGCGTAGAATCACCTTAGATGGCATGAAAAAGGCACATTTTCCTAGCTAAAAGCATTTTTCTCCCTTCCATCACACATTGTTGCTTAAATAAGCTACTACTCGTAGGTCGGAAAATATGCCATAGAATACTCACCAAGGTAGGACGCTGAAGCCTCGATAGAAGATTCTGGATGAAATGCGTTCGTACCCTAGGCGCTTATATACCAAAACTTGCCATCACTTTGTGCTACTTTAGGATTGAATCAGCGAAGTCAAGTCCATAATTTAAACGAAAGCGCAGTGCTTGTGACAGGTAATTTTTGCACTTGACGTCTTTCACTGGTAAATCAAAGAGAAGGACAAATAGGGGACAAAATACGCCAAAAACGCGGAAAGCTCAATGACATTGCGCTAATAAAAAAAAGATGGTTCGGTGGTTAAAAGGTAGACGTCTGTTTTTTTTTTTAATTAGTTACACCCGCAAAAGTCGCAATATACAGAAGACTATCACAAGGACAAGTTCTAACTTTTCGGAATATAGTTGCAGCACTGAACAGTATTACGAACAAATTCGTTCGGTATCTAATTTGCCTCTGTGGAGAATCCTCTTCAGGCATCAAACAAGCATGACTGAATTCATTTTCACATTCCGACTGCCTTGAACGGAATAAATGAATTCATTCGCTTTATATAATAATATAAAGTTGAATACCTTTATCATGCCACTAGAAATTGCGCATTTGTCGAAAAGTGTTGCAATGTGAAACGTGCAATGGTTTGTCAATTGGAGGAGCACGACATTTTGCACATAATCTCAATATGGTCAATGTGAGATAATAATGCAGATAATAACGGCGCAGTACGACGCATGAGGTTACAACTGTAATGTTATACACCTGCGGCCTGTCTTTAAAGGATATATCGCACTGAAATACTATATGTTTCATCTACGAGGCACATGCATAACTCTTTTTGCTGCACTAAAACGAAACGGACTATAGGAACACGCTAACAACAAAGCATTAGATAGGCTGAGTTCCAATGAAAATGAATCATTAAATGAATATTTCACGTAATGTTTGAGCAGCAGAACCATTAGTCCAATTTCATTAACTAATCTGTTCTCTCTTATCACTTCGTTTCACTTGAAATATTCCGTACTAGTCTATCCGCCAATGAATAAAGAGAAATAACGACGGACAAGCGTGTGCTAAGCAGGTACAGCACTGACTTGCAGCTGATTGGATTACTCTGCTCAAATACTTACATAACGTCGAAAAGCGGAGTTTGCGCGTATAAGAGTGAGGGGTCAGTGGCTTCCATAGTTTTAGAGCAGGCTTAAATCTAGAATGCTACATTAGTCCCTGACCACGTAGACGGCGAAGCCATATCCACAGTAACACAAGTTTCAGTGTAAAGCGCATGTAATAATGACAGGTTTGCCTCTAACCAAATGGAAAATTATTTTATGGTGCGACATGATTAGAGAGGGTTTATTTTATGTTTGTACGCACTGTTGTAATCCTAACCACGGCAATATCATTGCGAAGGCGTTGCTTAATTTGTTTCAATGAAAACCTATTTCTCTTTTTTTTTTCAACGTTCATCTGCAGCACCATCTGACCTGGACTGCTTCTTTGATTCAAAGTTTCGTCAAAATGCACTTCAAAACTTGCTAGCGTGGAATTGTTTTTGTGCCTTTATTGCTTTTGTGCCTTACATACGCATTCAGTGAAAGTTGTTGGGTGACTATGAGCCTATTCTCAGAGAAAAAAAAGTTTCGTTTACTTGTGTGTTCCTCTCATGTCCCGAAAAGTGAGTGGTGGAGTAGGCTTGCAAAGATGAAAGATAGTTCACATATATCCTGACGAATCATGCAAAAGATAAGATTGTCAACCTAACTCTTACTAAATGTTACTCCATGGTGTTTGCTTGCATGAACATGCCGACCAAGGAGCTTAATACTAAGTTTAATTTCTGTGTGCTAGCTGCAGTGCCTGCCTACGCGGGCGTCCACGCATATGTGCTCAGACGGCTCATTTGGAAGGGCCAATAATATTTATTGGGGTTCTCTCATTCGGATTGTGAGGTAAAGTGATATGTTGGTATGTAAGTACAAATGTGTTTTCATCATCATCGTCTACATCGTCATCATTCTCGGCCTTCTTAGGTCTACTGCAGCGTCTCCGAGGTATATCCAGTTCGCCTGATCTTGGGCGAGCTGATGCCAGATTAACCCTGCGAAATTCCTTATGTTGTCACTCAATCCATATGTCTGTCATCCTCGACTGCGTTTCCCATTCCTTAGTACCCATTCCGCAGCTCTAACTCTAGCAGTGTTAAGCTAGGCTGGATTAGGCTAATCCGAATTGACCCTTATGAAGCGAATTCCGTTAATGAGAAAATTATAACTGCCGATTCCGACCCTCCGTGATCAAGTTAACCTTACACCACTAATGCAAGCTGTCGAACTTTTTTCAGTAAAAAAATCTCGTCATCTCGCAACGCTTTTTCGCGGGCGATATGACGTATTTCATTTTGAAGGACATCGTTAGTTACATATGAAAGTGAGTGCGCGGGCGGGGAAGCAGTGTCCACCGTAGCATGTGTCGCAGTGCAAAGCACGTGCAATATTAAGGTCATTAGTCTCTGCATCTTTTAACTTTGTTTTCGCCCAGAGAGATGACTCGACATCGTGCGAACTATATATTTCAGAGTATAATTCCTCTGGCGCGCTGGCTATGTCGTTTAAATTGTTTACAGCGTTGCGCCACCTATGCTTTACAGCGTCGATCTTGCTCCTTACTGTGCAGAGTTTCCTTTTAGCTGTTTGAAGTTTAAATGCTGCCGCCTTTTCAGACTGCTGCATCAGTCTCCTTGGCTTTTTTAGTTCATGTTGCTTGCTTTTTTAGCATGTTTGTTACGCTTGAGAATTCGATTTTAGACCCAAAGTTTGTCACTTTCATGTATTACTGGTGTCTTAATAATTATTTCATAGGTTGGGGGGACTGTGCTTTCTTCCTTAGTTGTAACTTTACGCCCAAGCTTAATTCCTGCTTGAGAGACCTGTACAGTTACTGTTTTGTTTCTTCCTTTTTTTTTGTGAGTATTTTTTTCTTTTAGAAACATCGTCTTTGTTCTCAAGCGCTATTCTGAATAATTACAACTTTATTCTGACTACGTCTAGACCTGCCACTGCTTTAGCGGCCAGTATTCTTCTAGCTATGCTGAGGTTAAGGGCCATTTTTGCCCTCACTAACCCATCATCTCCTTACCTTCTTTTTGCGACATTTATTCGTGTACTATGCCTGGGTCGCAGCATACAGTAAAGTATATTTTGTTCTTTTTTCTCCTTCGTTTTTGACGTCCTCTCCATAATTTTGTGCCTGTGAAAATATTTATATTGTTGAGATTTTCTTTTATTCAAAATCCTATTAATATATCTTCCTCACTATTTTTTATGCTGGCGCCCTAGTTGCCAATTGCTTCTTGCCTTTTTTTGTTTTCTTTCTCCTGTCTACGTCATTACGTACATTGGTGTTGCATAAACACCACTTTCCTGTGTTGCTTCGCGACAGAAAGTTTCTTTCGATGGGATGGTCCGTGTGTTCTTGTGATAATACAACATGCCGTATATTTCTGGTCTTTCGAATTTATTCGAAAGGGAGTGCCATGGAAAACAAGCAGTTTGCTATTACCGATGCTTTGTTCAACTATATCAATATGAGCAAACCTAAAAATCGGATTCTAAGTCCCCCCGTATAACTTTGAGTAAGCAAATTCAAAGCTCAATTCATGTGATTACAAGGTCCTCACTCACTCGGCAACCGCCACTACACTCAACGTGTATTAAGTTTTACTCAGAATATATTGTAATAGATAAATAATTTGTATATGTCTATTATCTGCATTTTTCTTTTTTATAATGCCTACATAGCACGATGCGGTATCCGTGATGTTTGCTGTTGCCTTGATCTGCCATAATAAATATACGCGCAGCTAACTCTTCCTGCGCTCCATAATTAGTACATCAGTAAATCATTGTACCCAAATTATCGCACGGAACATGTCAGTGCAAAGTGAACTTTCAAATCCACGTCTCTTTCACCTGAGCTTATCCTTTTGTCTCCCACAGCCAATCCAGTCGTGCAAGTAAATATATTTTTCCATATATGTAATAAAAATGTATTCGAAAGTGGGAATAAAAAAAAACCCTCAAAATTTAGCTTTAGTTTTATCAGAAAACAGGTGCCTACAAATGTGGACGCTGGGAACCCCAGTTACTATAAGGTCCATCATCCTTCTTCATTGTACATAAGAACTATGCCTGGCGACAACTCTGCTACAACACATTATTCATTATCATCTTCACTACTTACCGTAATCAACGCCTTCATCATCAGTTTAACGCGTTCGTCATTGAAATCATCATAATAATCATAAACGTTCCCGTGGCCGCTTCCAAACGCCTTTGATTCAACACTTCCATCATCGCCGTTCATTATTGCGATCATAAACGCAGTACTCCATGTTTAACGCACTCACAATCACCGTCATTACCTACATTCAAGGCCCATTTGCTTGCCCACAGCTCCACTTGTTCTTGTTCTTGTTCGCCTATTAACTGTGGCACACACACACACTGTGGGGGGATTGGCCAAGAATTGAGTGGCTTTATAAAATATATTATGAAGATTTAGAATAAGGGAGTTTATAGGAATAGAAAGATTACAGATTACATAGGAAATTATGGTGTTCAATCTAATGTATATGTCTATAAAAATGTAAAACAAAAGAAAACAAAGATCTGTGTTTTTTTAAGTAAAAGGTAATAAAATAAAGCAGTACCCCTCATTTTTATGCGAATAAAATGGTGTAGTCACATTAGGATGATAATACTGATTCTCTAGTCAACCTATTGGTTTCAGTTATGTAGTCCTTGACAGCCACCCATACATTCGCACTGGAGAACCCACAAATAGAGGTTCCAAATTACAAAATGACAGGCACAGATTAACCATTCCAATACCACTTAAAGGTGTTTATGAAAGGGTTTTTCGTGCTGTGTTAAACCGCCTGCACCTGCAGGTCAATAATAAATTATCTATTGTTTCCAGCTCACCACTAAATGCGCACAGTGGCGAAGGCGCCTGAGCAGACCTGTGTTTGTAAAAATTTAGATTCGGTACCCGACAGCGCAGCCTTGTGATAGATGCTTCTAGTTAACGGGTTTGACAAAATGTTCTCCGCCAGCGATATAATAGGTGCCGATACTCGGTAGAGTTTGTCAGTGCTGGGTCTCCAAAGACTTCCATAATGGCACGCCAGCGAAATCAAGCAGCCGTCACATCAGCGGATGATGAAAAGGATGGTAAAATCGATCCACTTATTGATGACTTCGCTCAAGAATAGGTAATTTTATTGAGAAACAACCCTTTATGTTCACAGCACTCAATCTAATCGCACTTTTCTCAAATGCGCGGATACTAGTGCACGGAACGCCTTTATTTCGTGGATACAGCACCAGCAGAAAGTGCAGCACAGAGAGATAGAGAATCTGTTTTTATAACAGCTGATGTAATTGCCCTGTTTAATTTGCGTAAGGGGAGCACTACTGCCGGAAATTCAGCTACAAATACGGGTACGAAATCAGGGTAGTCGAAGGGAATAAGACCAATCTAAATTTTCGCTATGTATACCAACACCTTGACTTTTCGTCACACTGGGATGCATCTGTAGCAATAATAACATTTGTTGTAATGCTCTGCAGGTGATCTTGGAATAAATCATCTAAAGTATTATGGGGAAGTAATTTTACATTGTTAGGAAAAATATCATCCAATGAATATCCACAGGGTTATGAATTATCACGAGTCGGGATGATATCGCATAAACGCAAGTTTAGAGGATCCAGTAAATGTTGTACAAATATAATTTTGTGGGGTGTGAAATAGCGGCCATCTAGCACCCGAAAAATAATTCCGGAACGGAAATAAAGGCTGTTTCTAATTGTCGTTGTGGTGACCCATGATTTCTTAAGAATGTCTGATCAGTGAAAGGGCGAAACCTGCAGGAATAGAAAGAACCCTTGGATTCTAGATACAACACAGTGTTAGCAACCGTTTTAGGCAGGCCAAGGCATAAGAGCATTGCTCCTCTTTCCAAAAGAATTAGAGGATGGATGCTGTAGGCGAGGGCACCAGAGAAAAGTACACAAACAAGTTCCAGAATAGGGCTAACATAGGTGCGATATATCATTACAGGTGTGTCTGTTCTCATACCTATGCGGTAGTTGCTTAGCCTACGTAACATGCCAATGGTCCGCGCACCTTTTGCAGCATTATATTCGATGTGTGTTCGCCACTTGAGCGATGTATCATAAATTACTCAAAGGTATTTAATTGGTTCTACCTGTGGTATATCCTTATAATGATAAGACAGTCAGATGTGCATGTGGTATTGGCAGCGGGTAAAACAAGGAAGGGCACATTTACTCGGATTAAGATCGAGCCAGCTCTCTAGGGTATTAAGCCGAGTCTGAAGTCGCTCATATGTTGTCTGAACTACAGTCTGCCATTGCAAAAAACAAAAAAAAACGTGATATTGTCTGCGTAAACATAAGTTGATATGGAGTGGAATGGTGCTCATTAGTATATTAAATAGTATCAGGAAAAGCACTGAGCCTTCCGCTACTCCCCTCGTTTGTGTGTGAGTAGATGATGAAAATCCGTCTATCCACGTGTTCCTTATCATCTTTATCGTCGTTGATCAGAATTACCAAAGCGTTCATGCTTACGTTAAAGGCCTCATGCTTTCATTATTAGCAGTAGCATTGTTCAAGGGGCATTTCCTCGTTGATAGCACTGCTTCAACGCGCTAATTATCGCTGCTCCCCAAATCGGATCATTCACTTCCGCTGGTCAGCTCGCAAGCAAATTATGGCATCTATATCTTCATGACTTATTCTACGTCCCGGAATAAAATAAATTAATTATAAACGTAGCTTCTAAAAGGCGTATTTAGCTATGTTACAGTTTTTTTTTGTGTGTGTGTTTTTTTACAGAGCCGCTCGGCAGCGAAGCCGGGTCCTGCTACCATTCGCTGTTCTATCAGCTTCTCGCAATAACTCGGTATGCCTGGCGTCCGCAAACGTGGACGCCGCAACGACAACTCGAGATACAAAACTTTGGCTGTTCAACCGCAAAACAAAACTCACACAAAAACAAGATAAACTCTTCCTTTTCTTTAATAAATCCCACTAATTTAAAAACTATCAATCATTTAGCGTTAACCAATCAAAACAATGTTGGTGCACACTTCTACGGGTGACTTGAGAAGAACGCCAGTGTTCTTTGTGCACGTACCATTGTTCATTGACAAATGTGGCCACATTTGATGTTTTTTTTATGAAATGCTGAAGTAATACCAACATTTCAAATCGATTTTTAGGGCAATCCGTTGTCTAGCGTGATCCCACAACGCTGATACGTTTTGCCCACGTATGTCGACGTTGGGATACAAAGGGTTATTATAAGGTGTCACTCATACGAAGCTCACTATGCCTTCCTCAAAGCTTACGTGACTATTTCACATCCAGTAATGTGACTGCGTACCAATTTAATATCGGCCCACAGTTCTGACAGGTTGTTTGCGCTCAAATTATAATTGACGGCGTATTCTTAGTAGGTAAGAAATAATCCGGCGCAGATAATCAGGAGATGATGCCTCATATTTCGATACTAGTTTCCGTTCTTTCCGCTTTGGCTGCATGATAGTATCATTACTCTTTTACACAGGAAATACTTTATTTTACACTGTGCGTATGTCATATTTTCTCTGCAATGTAAGCACGTTGTTTTGACATTACGGGTAAAAGTTATGAGTTTTGGAACCTGCTCTGGGTATTTGACTTCAGCCAACTGTCCACTTAGTAATTGAAAAATCCAGATTTCCTTATCTTCGCCTGTGGCCCTATTTCCGCTGAATGCGCCCTTGCACAATTTCGCGCTCGATATTTTTGGAGTTAATGCCTGGAAATTGGTATTTCTGAGTAAATCAGTTCTCATACCTAGCGTTTCTGACACGACTAATACCCTGCCTCAGCGTGGAAAGCTCAAATGTCATTTTTTTTTTCGCTTTGGTTGAATGCTGTAGATATCGCAAAAAATGCGCTGAGGGCCCTTTCGTGATGTCCTTCACATTTTTGATTGCCCCTGTCGTAACAAGCGTCTGATTTTCTCGAACTCATTTGTACAACCTAGACTTCATGCCACTCATCTAAGCCTTTCGACCCAGCGATTGCTTCGCGAATGCGGCAACTTGTAATAGGCACATGTGAAGCGGACGTCCAATAAATCGTCGCAAATTTCAGACCGCATTTTGGATGGAAACGTACACAGGACTTCTAATGCTAACGCGCATTAAATTATGCGCATGTTATTGCTGCAACAGGCCATGGAGAAAAACGTCAAACGAGACACAATGAATGCCACAGCAAGTTCTGTGTAGATGTAACGATAAAGCCTTTTGTCATACGTCTGTTGTAATTACCACAACAGGTATTGAATTTTATTAAACATAACATAAATGGTAAATGTAATCGACCTTATCGATCGTGATGAAAACCTAGAGGTCGCTTGAACTGCGCCTTCAAGTGTAGAACGTCATAGCCTTACCGGGCCCGGTGCGCATCTCCCTATTATTTTAGAGCGCGGCTTCGGTTCTCAGTGGATGCCTTACCCGTGCGGCAAGGCAACGCGCATCTGGGAGCGTAACATTGCCCGCCCTTACAAAAAATATTATTGAGAAATTGTTGGAAACCATTGGTCAATGTTCACATATTGCATTGAAGAGTAATTGTCTATCCATTGAAAAATCATTCAACTAATAAATGACACCCCTTTGAAAATTGGACACCAAAATTTTATGAATTTTTTTCTCGATATAGTGTAGGTTGAATAGTAGCGGACTTGTTATTTAAAGTACATTGAGAATTGAGAATTAATTGTGACAGTCCTGTTGAATAATTACTCAGCTACAATTCAAGCAGCATTGAAATTCGTTCATGTACCTAGTGCAAGTATACGGGGTGTCCCAACTATCACGCAGCATGATTTAAAAAAACAGAGACGGCGTTAGGCGAAGCACACCTAGTGCATATTGTTCCCAGTATACTGTAGTAGCTGTTGCTTAGTTTTTCGTTACTGAGGATTAATAATTAGTAATAATTATATTCTTAACTCCAAAAATACACACCTAATTATCAAAATGTCAATGAGGCAGCTGTGGGCGTGTTGAAATGACATCTTTCTGCGCTACTTTCAAAAACGTACTAATTACGTGCTCATTTTTCCCGTTAATAAAGAAAGCCCGCGAAATATGAAAGATGGCACGTTACTACACTGCTGCGCGCATCAGGACGCAGCGCCCTCAAACAGGTTCACTGAGAGGTAGCCAGTGTCAACGAAAAAAAAAATGCGGAAAGAAAAAAGAATATGAATCGCGCTATCTGCCACTTCCCGTCTATGGGCTGCGTACTTTGTGTGGTTTGATCCACATAAACTCAAGAGGGTCCCTTAAGCGTTCGCATAAGACGACTCCAAGACGACGGCCATCTTATTTTTTCCTCCCAGCCGATGTATTGATGCTGTCCCGCCACTCTTCGAGAGCTTTCTACATTTAACATGGTTTTCCACTGCCTCCAAAATCAGAGGCTCCTCACCTGGTTCGCATTGCCGCCGTGATCGGGACCACCTTGGACCAAAGCTATGATGCAATGTGATGACTTCGTGAGGTGACATCATCACATTGCATCCTAGCTTGGTCATCAGCTTGGTCATAGCTTGCTCATAGCATCATAGCTTGGTCATCACGTCACGTCATCAGGTGACGTGACGTCTCGTGACACCATGAAGATGTCCCAGTGTGTCGCAAGTTCTGGCGACCTGTGACGTCATCGTGACGTCAACTCGGGGCGATTATTTTTCGCATCGCTCGCCCCGACGCCGTGGGTCGCGATACTCCACCGACGCTGGACGTCAACGGTCAGATTTCACGTTTCATGACGCATCTAAGGCTTTCACCTAAAAAGGTTTTAACGCAATAGCGTTAAAGAGCTCGTTTCGCAGAAATTCCGGCGTCGGCGTCGGTGTCGGCGGCGTCGTCATTGGTTGTCACAATACAACATGTAATATCGCAGTAATATTGCGTGGTACAAGCGTGCATAGCCATAGGGGCGTCAGAAGATGTGAATATCATAACGACATTGTTGTTCAAAGCAGTGTACCCATTACAAAAGGCACTAACGTTACTGCGCGTATTCCCTTAAGACCACGTACTGGGTGCATAGCAAGTTCGAAAACATTTGCCGCGCATAATTGCTCGTGGTTTAAAGCATGCTACCCATTACATAGTATAGTGATTGAAGTACGCACTAGGGACAGGATATCGCTATCGCGTGAGCTCTTAAAGGCGAAGCTTAAGGGTCCCCCAATTTTTGATACTTTACACGCTTGCCAATAGCCGCTCACACATACACTGGTACTCAGAACTCCCAGCGTCAATTACAGATTGTATTAAGACGATTGGAAGGCGAGAGCCATCTTCTTCTTTCGTACTGATGCTGCCACGCCACCCTTCGAACGTTTTCCGCACGTACTGTGTTTTTGCACTGCCTCGAAGATCGGAGGCGCCTATATGATGGGACCACCTTTGACCAAGCTACGATGCGATATGATGACGTCATCATGTGACATGAGGTCTCGTGATGTCACTGACGGCATGATGACGCAACGATTACGCCACAAGCTTTGGGTACCTCTGACGTCATCGGGACGTCACCTCGTGATAATGATTTTTGCAGCACTCGTCCCCGACGAATGCCTTTGACAAATGCCAGAATAGCGATTGAGTAAACCTTGGGCAACGTCAAGACATTGTGCCAAGTCTTTGAATATCGAATGTTTCAATAAATCCACAACGCATCTTCTACCACAAATCAATAGCTATTTCTATATAAGGACGTATCAAACTATCCCCGAATGCCCACTGTAAGTGCGATTGCGAAGTGCCCACTACGCCATGATTCTCGTTTTAGCAAAGCAGCGAAGGGCCCGCTACGCTTTCGAAAGGCAACACGTGAACTTGTGCAGCTGCTCGCTTTGTTGATGCTTTTGCTGATTATGGTGATTAAATATGTTTAAGCGCTTTGTAATGGGTGGGCCTTTAAAACACCCACTTGTTGCGCAACCACCGCTCTGGCACCTGCCATTTTGACGCCTGGCAAAATTCTACGGCTCTGAGACGCAATATTACATGCGCTAAGGCGACTCCTCTCACTACACGACAATCACAGAGTGTTTTTGCCGAAGCAGTTTCAGCAGTGGCACGGCTGTGTGATAGAAGACCTGCTTGACAAGTACAATTAATGAATTCGATTCTCATTTGAACTGAAGAATTTACTGCCTAGTTGATGTGCGTCTTCATTGATTTCTCGCTCACAAACAACACGGATTGTTTTTGACGCAGTGCCGGCATGCAGCGATGTGCAGTGACGGCAGTTTTTCCCAAAGAATAGCTGCGAAATTCATTAGCCCACTGTAGCATTGGTATAGATATGCCAATACTTGCCAATATAGAGTTTTAGATATGACAATATATGCCAATATAGATACGCCAATATAGAGTTTTAGATATGGCAATATATGCCAATATAGATATGAAAATATAGAGTTTTAGGTATGGCAATATATACCAATATTATGACGTCTTGGATTAGACGGCGTTTATTCTGCCCGAGGACTCGGCAGCGAACAGGCAGCCTGAGACAGAGCGCGCACACACACGATGATGATGGTGATGACACTCGGTGACGATGAGGACAGAGAGACAAATGGATGATGATGATTATGATAATGTACAGATGAGAAGAAGCGCAAAACAAATGCCCACACTAATTTCCCCCACATGGAAGCGGCCATCCTGGCCGTCGCAAGTCAAAGTGACAAGGACCGTCGCATGAAAGGCTTCATGCGAGAAACGTGCACGATCTCTGTGCGGCGGTGACAGCGGTCTGTTCGGACAACAAGTGGTGTCACACGATAATTAACGGGCGAAGTCTGCTCGAGAAACTCAACACTAAAAAAATGCCGTTTCGCCAGCAAAGCTATCAAGGTCTTGGGACACGTCGTGAGCAAAGACGGCATTCGGCCGGATCCGGACAAGATTACCGCGGTCCTTCGCTTCCCGCGCCCCGAAAGACCGAAGGAGTTGCGAAGTTTCCTTGGTCTCGCCTCCTATTTCCGTCGTTTTATACGGAACTTCGCCTCAATCGCTGCTCCACTACACCAGCTACTTGCTTCCGACGTGCCCTTTCTGTGGTCTGAGGTATGTCAAACGGCTTTCGACCGAACCTGTACGTCCGAACCTGTACTCTGCCATTTTGATGAGGCCGCACCGACTATCCTACATACGGACGCTAGCGGCCGCGGTATAGGTGCCGTTCTTCTGCAACGCGACACTTCTTCACAAGAGAGAGTGGTTGCATATGCCAGTCGAGTACTAACCGCTACCGAAAAAAAAAACTATACAATAACTGAGCAGGAGTGCTTGGCTGTCGTTTGGTCAGTGCAGAAGTTCCGTCCCTATCTCCACGGCCGTCATTTCACAGTCGTTACGGACCACCACGCTTTGTGCTGGCTCTCCACTCTGAAGAACTTGTCTGGCTGCTTGGGTCGGTGGATCCTACGTCTGCAGGAGTATGACTTTGACATCATTTACAAGTCTGGCAGAAAACACCAAGATGCCGACGCTCTTTCCCGCTGCCCGCTTCCTTCTACCCAGCTCAGTGTCGGTCAGAGTTCGAGCGTCACCTCTACCGCAGCGCCCTCGCTCGCCTCGATAGACCAGCTATTCTCGGACGACAAGCACACATTTAGGTCCTGCCAGCTGTCTGATCCGTACTGTAGGCGTATTATGAACCACCTCGCTGGAGTTTCCCATCCACCTAACGCGCCACTTCGTCGTCAACTCTTGCAGTTTAAGCTGGAGAATGGTGTTCTGTACCGCCACATTTACCCCCCCTGATGGTCAACGCTGGGTTCCTGTGCTACCACGCTCTCTTCGAGTTCACGTGCTTAAAGCCTTCCACGACGATTTGACTGCCGGCCACCTTGGTTTTCAAAAAACTCACGACCGCATTCGAAGTCGTTTCTACTGGCCTGGCATTTCTACTAGCGTAGTGCGGTACGTCGGTTCCTGCGTCCCATGCCAGCGCCGTAAAATCCCGACATCTGCACCTGCCGGGCCTCTGCAGCCAATTCCATGCCCAACAACGCCATTCGAGGTTGTAGGTATCGACCTTTACGGCCCTCTTCCCGTCACTTCTACTGGCAAACGATGGATAGTGACCGCCGTCGACCACCTCACACGCTACGCAGAGACAACCTCTGTGCCTACTGCCTCAGCTTCGGAAGTTGCCGACTTCGTTCTTCGCGCCATAATTCTCCGCCATGGGGCTCCTCGCATATTGCTGAGCGATCGTGGAAGGGTGTTCCTGTCACAACTGTTAAATGAAGTACTGCGCGCTTCTGGAACAACTCACAAGACAGCTTCAAGCTACCACCCTCAGACCAATGGTCTCACCGAGAGATTCCATCGTACTCTTGCTGACATGATAGCCGTCTACATCAATCCGGACCACAAAAACTGGGATACCCTTCTTCCATTCCTCACCTTCGCTTACAACACGGCCGTTCAGCGCACAACCGGATATTCGCCGTTCTACCTCGTTTATGGACGTCCCCCCCTACTTCCTTTCTGGACGTGTCCTTCTTCAACAGCACTGTCAACTCGTCTCCGTCTTCCACCGAAGAATACATTTCAAGACTCGCCCAGTGTCGCCATCATGCTCAAATCAACACAGAAGCGAGACAACAAGACCGGAAGATCACTTACGACGCATCCCACCGCGATGTCCTCTTCCGACCCGGTGACGAGGTGCTGCTTTTCACACCTATTCGCACACCTGGCCTGTGTGACAAGTTCCAGCCACGCTTCATCGGGCCTTACAATATAGATATGAAAATATCGATTTTTATACGTAGGTAATTAGACCAAGAAATGCCCCCCACCTCCCCGAAGGGAATCGTGAGGAAATGCGAATGCATTTCGCGCGCTTCACTCCATTTATATATGGTGGTTGTGGTTCGAAGAAGGAAAAGGCGCCTAATTTCTGCAGCCCGGTCGGGAGCACGGCGCAGCGCCTGTTTTTTTTTTTTGCTTTTGTTCCGTTTTTTTTCTTCTTTTTTTATTTATTTTTTTTATTCTTTTTTGTTCTTTTTTCCTTTTTTTTTTATTTTAATTTTTTTAAATTTTTTTTTCATATATAGCTCCGCCGAGCGCCCGCGATGCGAGCGCCCTCACGCACTTGGAATGCATTCGCATTTAAAACTGGAGATGCGTAAAGCACGCAGCGATGGAGCGGTGTTTCCTACTGGAACATGCCAATCGCTGCTAATGGGCAATGAGAGACAGAAGACTCCGCCTGGACACAGAGACCCGCAGTCGGCTTTTAGTTAACGCGCACGCTGCGAATTTTTATTGTTCAACAACGCACAGGAGAAATCTCCCACCGGCACCACCTTGGAGGTCAAGATCCATTGCCATATATACGGGATGGACAATCAACGGTTGTGCAGCGCGAGCAGTCGGTTTTTTCAACCAATCATCCGCAGCGGCTTCATCCGCAGCTTTGAACAGCGCTTAGTATTCTCGGCCTACCTGGGCTAAGATCAATGATCGCCTGTGGCTGGGCACGGTTTGTTTGTAGCTAGCGTTTCTGGGCGTCCTTGGGCTGGCGGGCGCCCATCATGGCAAGCCAGCCACCGAAGAAGGCGCTAGCCTTCGATGTCGTCGTCCCTGAGGGGGCAAGTCCTGAAGACGTCGTTGACGCGACGTCTTCAATAGTAGGAATCGAAGAAGTATACTGCGTTCAGCACTTCGGAGGCCGGAACTACCAAGTTACCGTCAACAGCGAAGCCGCCCTGGCTCAAATCGTGTGCGTCTCGCGCCCATCGGTCATCGCCATCGAACGACATGCCGGCACCTCGCTCCACAGCGGATCTGCTGGGCGGACAGACGCCGACGACAGCGTGACGTCCGACGCCAGTCACGCGGCCTCCCCATCGTCTGCGAATCCTACTACCATCGAGGAGTCTCCGTCTACAGACGACGGAACCGTCCACATTGAAGACTCAGACAGCTCTTCAAGTGAGACGCCCCTCCAGATTGACGAAGACGTTACACCCAGCGACGTCAGCCGGGAAAGTGACGACGTTCTGGTCCCCCCCCTCCGTTCGAAGTTCCAACACCAAGCGTCACCGAGTTTCCAGCAGCGACTCGGAAACCCGCAGCCGTGACAGAAGTCCCTTGCGGACACCAACGCGACCCCGGAAGCCCCGCGCCTCCGGTGCGTCGCCCGGCCGCAAGAAATGACTGTACCGCTCGCGGGGTGCGTTCACCCGCTCCCGTGCCCGCTAAAGGTACTCCTGCCTTTCCGTCCCTTAATTTGTATTCTTCTCTTTTATCATGGCTCTCACTTTAAAAGTAATTACATTTAACGTTCATGGTTTCCGGAACCCTCAAAAACAGGCTGAAGTTATAAATTTTGCGCGTTCACTATCTTGTGACCTACTTTTTCTGCAGGAAACTAACTTTTTCAAGCTCTCAGATGTTCTCACATTCAAACGCGCATTCAACATTGATTGTTACTTCTCGTTCGCTAGCACGCGTTCCACTGGCGTCGGAGTTATTGTTTTTAACCGCAGCCTTCTGCGCGACCACCATATTACCTTCGATGCCTTCGGACGCGTGCTAGCGTTCGACTGCACTTTCTTTTCTCTGCGCATCAGATTTGTTGGCGTCTATGGGCCGGCAGTGTCCGCAAACTCTGGCACATTTTTTTCGCTCTCTAGACACTTACCTTTTAAATTCTCGGCATTTAGTACTCTTAGGAGATTTCAACTGTGTCTTAGACTCCCATACTGACGTCCGAGGTCCAGGTCGCGGCCGGTCTAACTGGAATGCTAAAGAACTTGAGCGTCTCGTACAACAGTTGTTACTGACTGATGTACATGACCGTACGTATGGTGGGAGGTATGTTTATACGTGGCGTCGCGCGACATCGAGCAGCCGGCTTGATCGAACATATGTATCCCCCGGCCTCATGGCCTTCGTACGCAATGTCGAGGTGCTGTCGCTACCACCTACGCCCGTGTATATAAGTGACCATCGCCCGGTTGCGCTGACTCTACACCTGCCTGCGGGGACGCCGGCGGTTCAGAGGCCATGGCGTCTGGATTGCCGCGTCCTTCAAGACTCTCAGACGGCCCAGGGTTTGTCCCGAGCACTACGCGCATCACTTATTGGCGCAGATCTCACTGACTGGGATCATCTGAAAGAACAATGGCGTCACCATTGTAGTGCGTCGGGTAGGGGCACTTCGCGCTCGTGTGACACAAGACGCTAACGTTTTAATGCAGAAAATCCGCATTGCTCACCGAGACCCTTGCCCCTCTCCCGTCATGCGTGCATGGCAAGCAGAGCTAGTGGACAGGTACCAGCGTATAATGCGCGCCTCTTCACTTCCAGCGGCAGCTTGGCGCTGCAGACGTGCGCCATGTGCGCACCCTGAGGTCCTACGGTATGCACGCCGGGCGCTCATCCGTCCGTCCGGCTCGCCTGCACACACGCTGCACCCTATAGCTCCTGCCGCTAATGGCTCACGCGACTTCCAGGCCTTCACGCGCCACTTTGAATTTATGGCCCAGTCAGCTACTAGCGTAAGTTCTGCCGCAGGGGGTTCTTTGCACCCCCCCTCCTACAAAATTTACCCCGTTACTCCAACGCGGATTCTGACACTCTCCTATCGCCACCATCGGATTCTGAAATCAAAGACGCCTTAGATGCAATGAAAAAGGGTTCGGCCCCTGGACCCGATGGCCTCCCCCGTCGAGTTCTACATCCAGTTTTGGCCCATTATTGGCCCATTTATGTCGCTTGTCATCAGGCGCTGTTTCCACGATCTTTCCCTCCCGCACTCTTTCCGCAGCGGCCGTATCACACTGATACCCAAGAAAGACTCCCAATCCACGCGACCCCAAGATTGGCGCCCCATCACCCTTCTCAATGCGGATTACAAACTCCTCGCTAACATTCTGGTACGCCGCATCAGTCCGTCTCTTCCATCCCTAATAGCTCCCCACCAAGTCTGTTCCATTCCGGGCCGCGACATTCATAGTCATACCTGGCTCACGCGTGACATAATGCAATACACCACTGGACGATGCGCACAGGGGTTACTGGTTTCCTTAGATCAGGAAAAGGCTTTTGACTTCGTTGAACATACCTATCTATTCAACGTCTTACAAGCATTCGGTTTTCCTCCAAGCTCATCCGCCTCATTCACGCTATGTACGCCAACTCCGAGAGTATCCTTTTCCTAGATTCGCGCGAGAGCCGCCCATTCCAGGTTACACGAGGAGTCCGTCAGGGTTGTCCTCTCTCCCCCGTATTATTCGTTCTTGCCTTAGAACCCTTTTTAAGGGCCATCGAACGAGATCCACAGATTCGTGGCTTACCCCTCCCTGGCCGCACTGAAGTTAAAGTAACTGCCTATGCCGATGATATTACTCTGTACATACACAACGAACAGTCACTGCAGCACGTCCTGAATACATTTTCCAATTTCGGTGCGATCTCGGGTGCTCGGTTAAATTTGTCAAAAAGCCAGTATTTCTTCATTGGAAACCCTGCCGGACGTATTAACATCACGTTGCCTTTGCAATGGTCTTCCACCATGGAGATACTAGGCGTTACTTACAATGCTTTCGGTATACAGGAAAATATCTGGACATCTGTTATACAAGCTCTAACAAAAAACATAGACGACGCTAAGCACTTTGATTTTCCCCTGTTAGAACGCCGGTACTTGTCGCAATCGGTCTACCTCGGCAAATTTTGGTACTTGTGTCACACCGTCAAACCCCCGCTCCGCGTTTCACAGAAAGTTCAGCGTTTAATCACCTCGTTCTTTTGGTCTGGTGGTACGGAATTATTATCGCGCCCCACGTTAGCGCAACCGCGCAGCCGAGGAGGCTTCGCGTTCCCCGACGTGGCCGTCACAGCTTCCATCCTGTCCCTCCGCACTTTATTGCGCGTTTTAAATAATGATGGTACGCCTGCGCAGGCACTCGCACGTTACCACCTAGGTCCATCCCTACGTGTCCTAGTGCCCGCTGGTCCTATCAACTGTGTGTGTTTGTTTCGTCGTACTACAGCGGCGCTGTTTCGTTAGGCGGCCATCCGCCGGGCCGTGATGGCTAGGCCAAAAGCGCTTTGACCGGCGAATCCCCTGCCGCTTAGAAAATAGTTGCTCTGGAGAATGTTTCATAAATGGCAGCACTATATTTGATGTTTCCCGTTTGCTGGATATGCTCTTCGCTAGATGGACATGGTTGTCCGTTGTTGGAGCTGTTTGTAAGTGTGTGTGTGTGTGTGTAATTTTTAGTGGAAAAGTGTGGCACGTTTCCGGCTTTTCCGAAACATGGCGTCCCGCAAAAGCCCGCCTGTCAGGGGCCCCACTAATACGCCCACGAGCCGCCGAGCGGGCTCATTTTCCTCGCCAGACCCTGCCAAACAAATTGAAAAAGAATCTCTCAAGGTTGTGCTTAATTTGCACGGCACACGTCAAAAAGTACGACAGCGGATCGGAGCGCAAAAAATGCGAAGTCGCTCTTCACATGCCTGTGTGCTTCAAAGTTTTTCACACACGAAAATCGTACTGAAACAGTTGATGCAGTGAAGCATTGCTAACAGAATGAAACAAGATTTGTTTTTCAATGGCGTTTTTTGTATATTTTATTGCGCCGACCCATGCCGCCTCCGGGTGCGAAAATTATTCCGCGGAATAGCTGGCGGGGCCGGCAGCGGAGAGCGCCGAATCCAAGGGATTAACAGCGGAGATATTTATGCAGGTCGTTGGCTGTATTCCGTGAACAGAAAACTATATTCATGATGAACCTAGCAACGTCAACTTGCTGCTCTTTCCATGCTCCAGTGTTCTTATGAGCAGCATTTGTGATTGTGTGCATGTTACGACGCTTTTCTTGCTAGGCGGTGACGTGAAACTTTACCCTGTGCCTGCAAAAGAAGAGAATTGCCATTTTAGTAAAGAACTGATGATGTTTCTCAAATGATGCAGCACTAAGATTGACGAAAATTATGCGGGAAGTACTGCGTCAGATTTCTGAAGGAAAACAAGTGCAGCAAATCTCAAACAGCAAGCGAACAGCATAAATGAAAAACAACTGTCAAGCAAAAGCTGGCTGTTACGCAATAGTCGACCATCTTATTATTATTCTCTGTTACTGCCGCCGACTGCCAGTTTTCCTTCCACGTTTTGGACTAAATTGCATGATACATTTTCTGATAGTACTGCAGGTTCCCATACGTCCTTATTTTTACAGGGTTATTTCAACTTTCCAAGCATTAAGTGGTGTTCAACAAGTACTACCCAAAGAAATTTATATCCTGAATCTTCAGAATTTCGAAGCATGTGCCAGGACTTGAACCTTGTGAATAGATTTGAGCACAAGAAAGGACGAGACGCAAGAAGAGAAGACGACTACACGAGCGCTTTGTCTTAGCCAAACGTTGGTATGCTTGCGGGGTAGTGAGTTGCAGTTGATTGAGTGCAATTTATGATAAGTGGGCAGGCGCGCTTGTGGTGTACTGAGCTTTATATTCTGATGTTTTCTTGTGAATAAAACCAGTTGGTAGTGAGCGCTCGTGTAGCCGTCTTTTTTTTATGTGTTTCGTCCTTTCTTGCGCTCAAATGTATTCCAAAATGAACGAACGTGCCCAATAAAGCATTCTATTGACTTGAATCTTTCCCAAATTATAACCGAACCGAGCTTATCAACCTCTACAACCGCAACTATACTCCACCTCGTCTTAACCACTTCCCAAGACACGTCTCATGAACCTATGCATTTTAGCTGGTTTAAGTGATCATGGTTTCATTTACTTCACCTTTCGCGATGAAGTTAATCACCCTGTTCGCCAACCGAGGCAGATTCGAGATTACAAGTAGGCGGTCTGTCCTGCAATTAACCACGTACTTGCAGTGTTTCTTGACTACTACATGCAAAAATTTGAAGAACATTCCGTTGAAATTGTAATATTTTTAAAGATTAAGTTGCAAGCTTGGTTGACAGTTACTTACGATTGTGTGCTATTTCAGGTGAATTTCAGGATGTGGCCCGCTTGTTCGTAAAATCGCCTGCTCAATACGAAGAAGCGCTCGTTTAAAAAAGGCAAGAGTAATGAATCAAGACCATGGTGCCCTTATCGCAAATGTTCTGCGCAGCACAAGGAGGCAGTCGAGAATGGCAAAGAAAAGCTTTATAAAAACACCCTTCCCTCTTTACTGGTGACTAACCCGAAGAAGTTTTGGAACGTCATAGGCAGCCATAAGCAGAAAACAGTACATCCCATTGACAGTAATGGTGTAGGCCTACCGAGTTCTATATAATGCTCCTTGGTTGATTTTCCCAATAGTAATTTTCATCAGCTGTTTCCATTACCTATATTACTTGAATATAGCTGCCCATTTATGGATACCGTTCTTATTGATTCTGATTTATTACAGAAGCTAATTGGTGGCCTGAACTTGTCTTCGTCTTGCGGAGTGAACGGAATCACTCCAAAGGTTTTGAAAAATACCTGATGTTTACTCTTGAATCTTTTTGTCAAAATTGTTTTTCTAAACCTTGAGGTCCTGTTATTTACCACGTGACCGACAGGTGCCAAGGTGCTACGATTATTTACATCTGGAGATGCACAGTCCCATTTGAATTACCGACCGACATCCCTCACCAATACGCCTTGTAAACTCTTAGAATAGATAACTTTATTACCATCTCGTAGCCTTTCTAAAGACGAATGCATTCATGTCTTGTTGTCAACATGGCTTTTGTAAACATTTTCCTTGTGAACCGCCACTGCTTTCTTTCACATAACTTTTTGCGGCATTAGAGAAAGGAGTACTCATCGATTGTATATTTTTCGACGTCTCTAAAGATTTTCACTTTGTTTCTCACCATTACTCTGTTTTGAGATAAGTGAGCTAAACAGTGATTGCAATGTGTGAACGTTTATCAAGTACTTCCTCGCCAACAAAACACAGTTTGTCACCAGCGACAACAAATCACCAGTATCCTGTAACGTCTGGTGTGTCTTAGGGTTCAGTTTTGGGCCCTCGTCTCTCTCTCTCTCTCTCTATATATATATATATATATATATATATATGTGTGTGTGTGTGTGTGTGTGTGTGTGTGTGTGTGTGTGTGTGTGTGTGTGTGTGTGTGTGTTGGTGTGTGTTGGTGTATGTACTATTCGCAATACCCGTGAACCATAGGTGGCACGCTGTGATATTTAAGGTGGCGCCCGGAGGAGGGTCCACCCGTTTGTTAGGATATGAACAGATAGGACGTGCGGACGTATGGTCCGTGCAACTTTCACCGGATCAAGTCATGAGCTGCACGGAAATGAGACCAAGATACTTTCCCAAACCATAGACAGTGCAGAGTGCTCGCCACCTCATTATTTGCTGCGGTGTGAAATATATTTCAGCTTCGTTACCATGTATCAACGATTCTTTGCGAAATCATGTGCTTGCTACAGAAGACTTCATGAATTAGAATTAGCTTATGAACTGAACGGCTCTGCGCGAGGTAGTACGCGCCGAACCTGCCTCACAGATTTGCCGCTGTAGTGGGCCGCCAGCGAGTAGCGCCATCGCTGCTGCACAGGACCGCATGTTTAACGTGGTGACGGCTTGCGAAACATATTGCGCAGTCGTCATTACTTGCGCAGTAGGGAACGCTTAGATGCTGCTTCAAAGGAACACAACCATTTAACGTCCCATTGAGTAGCGCTTGTGTCACAGCCGTGCTCAGACTCTAGGCGAGCGTAATTCTCTTCATTCGGATGTTGCAGGTTCGATCAGCACGATGGAAATATGAATATTGGAATGAATGCACACGTATGCTGTTCGTGTGCATTCGTGTGTTCGTGTGCATTGATGCCAAATTCTTCGGTCAACAATGCCGTTCGGAAAGGTATCCGGTGAAGTACAAAAGAAGTTAGCCGAGAGGCGTGGGTATGTGGTCGTGAGTGCACGTTTCATCGCTCTTGGCTGGTCGAGCTCGATCGTGTTGGCGGCTTGCGGCGCTCCATATTATCCACAATAATTACATGACAAGCTACAAGTTGGCTGAACCGACCGATGATGTCTACTTCATTTCACAATGCTGTATGTTTCATAGAAGCAATTGCATTTATTCAAGTTATCAGTGTATATACATATAAAACGTTTATACGTGACATTTTCTAAGTGACACGTGATGTGGATAGCGTGATCTTTAAAAGGGTATGGGTTCGAGCTTGTTGGTACGGCTTCATTTATGGGAAACAGCACGAAAACACGACAGAAGGGAAAAGACGGGACCAAGCGCTGAACCAACAAATGCGTTTATTTGTGCGTGCACGAATCAATACGCTTTTGCACATGAGAGGACGGGGAGGGAGATTGAAACTGCGCATGCGCCCTACCGTATATGTGACATCTACTTGACGGTGCAGAAAGTTAATCTCCTTGTCAGTTAATATCCACAATCCAAACATCGCGGGATGTTTCTTTTCATATTTTCTCCGACCTCTGTCAGAGAAAAACCTGCGCAATGTTCCCTGTGTTTCAGTCTTAGTACATGTCAGTCATTTCCTTCATCAAAAGCCTAATTATTTTACCGAAATGACATAAAATAGACATTCCCCATCCGTCTCATGTCTGCCCATTAGAACCTGTGGCATTCGCCCCAGCATTTTGGAGCCCAACCATTCATGTCATCAAATCGTTGATTGCTCCTGCCATAACACGTGTCTGATGTTTTGAGCTTTCAGATTGCTTGTCATATTCGTCTCAATTATACTGCATTTTACAGTTGAAAAATAAAATTGCTTTGTAATTACGATATCCCGAAATAAGCACGTGGCAAACGGACGCCGCACTCTCATATTTTCTCATATTGTCAGTAGTGCAAATTGAGTTTCAACGACTTCCCGTGTGTTCCGATACCACGGCGCAGTAAAAGGCGATCTTGTTTAAACACCGGAAATACCGTAGCTTATGCTCCAAAGATTTAACATTAAAGCTCATGTTATACGTGCCTAAGAGAAATAAATTTAATGGGTGATTTGTTTTATAAAGGAAATAGATATATTAGTTGTAGTACACATTATCAATAAGCTGAACACCAGGAACAAAAGCCATATGAGCGTTGCCCTTGCTTACTAAACTGAAGGTTAATTGTTATCAAATTACACCTTCTTGGAGCTGCTGTTGCTGACCTTTGTATTTATTTAAAAAACTTCCCCATCTCCCGCTAAAGGGAACCATGTGTGGATGCGAAGCAGCGGAGAGATGGATAACTTGAGCGGAGAAACGTCGCCGCTCTCGTTTCGCGGCCCGGGCGCTCATCGCGGCGCTGCACAGGAGAGAGAATGGGGCTAGCTCCGTCGTTTTTATACCGCGGAACTACCGTGGTGCGCCCAGCGGAGTATGCAGCTGTCGCACCACATGTCACGCGCCGCTCCGTAGAGGATTCCTAGAGGAGAGAACGGGGGGGGAACTGTAGGAGAGGAGACAGAGGGGACGCGCATGCGCTGTGGGGGTGTGGGACGCGGGAGCCGCTCCGTAGAGTAGATGATTCCTAGAGTAGAGAAAGGGGGCTGAGCGTAGGAGAGGAGAGATATGGGGAGGGGAAGCGCATCCGCTGTCGTGTTGTGGGACGCGGGGGCCGCTCCCCTAGAGTAGAGGATTCCTAGAGGAGAGGAAGAGGGTTAGCTTAGGAGAGGAGAGAGGGGGGGGAAGACGCATGCGCTGTGGGGGTGTAGGACGCGAGCGCCGCTGCGTAGAGTAGAGTATTCCTAGAGGAGAGAAAGGGGGTGAGCGTAGGAGAGGAGAGAGAGGGGGGAGGGGATGGGCATGCGCTGTGGTGGTGTGGGACGCGGGAAGGAGGGCGAACAAGCACGACGTTGGAGTGGTATTTTCTGCCCCCAATAAGCTCGCCCGCTTTTGCCCTCGCATTTCTACGGCAAAAGCAACGAGGCGAGGATGCCAAAAAAAGCACCTTTCGCCATACGTGAAATGCGCCGATGGCGTCGTTTATGACATACCACTGTCAGGTGGTAAAAGCTACATCGGTCAAACCGGAAGGTGTGCAAAAGACCATTTTCGAGAGCATGCTTTGAATATAAAAAAGAAGGAACGAACGCACATAGCAGATCACGTGAATTCTTGTGGTTGTGAGGCACTGTTTCGTCAGGCAAAGATTCTTGGTAAAATCCGCAATGAACAAGCTCGCGTGCTGCTAGAAGGGTTCCACATTAAGAAGAGGGGGGCGGGGTGCGTTAGCGAAGCTTCCATTACTCTGCATACGAATGAATTTAGATACCTCGACATGTATACCAGATAGATAATCTGTTTTTCATCTTCATTTCTTGTTTTTCTTCATGGAACGCATCTGCGCATGTCCAAAATGTATGTATATATTTCATGACGACGTTGTGAAATAAATAGTTGTGAGTAGCGCCAGTCCCTCGTGTTTCTTCTTGTCTGTCTCGTCTTTAATTGCGCTAAGTTTTTATGTCAGTTAACAAAAATGGTTCAACTTAAATTGAGGACGACGTAGCGAGCTATGGAAAGGAAACAGAGGTGTTACCTTAAGAGACAGGAAGAGAGCAGAGTTGGTTAGGGAACAAGCGGGGGGTTAAGGACTTCGTAGTGGGACTTCATAGTTGAAATCAAGAAGAAGAACTGGACATGGGCTGGGCACGTAGCGCGTAGGCTGGATAACCACTGGTCATTAAGTGTAACTGAAGGGAAGGCAAACGCGCGAGGGGGAGACAGAAAGTGAGGTGGGCAGATGGGGATTAAGAAGTTTGCTGGTATAACGTGGTAGCGGCAAGCACAGGTCCGGGTTGATTAGCGGCGCATGGGAGAGGCCTTTGCCCTGCAATGGGCGAGGTCAAGCTGATGATGATGATGATGCAATCCCGCCACCTTCGTCACCTACGTGCAACAGGACTCCAAGCCTGGCCGACCACCCAACCTTGATCGTTTGGTCCGCCGGATCATGCCATCGTTCACAGCTAGACTTTCTCTACGAAAGAAATGTTTTCACGTACCTGTGTTCGTGAACGAAATTTGTTCGTGTGCATAGCCGGAACAGCAAGTTATCGAAACTGACAAAGAAAACATATTTTAGGCCAGAGAATAAGGGCACCAATTTTGTCTATTATACGCTAAACATGATTGAAAAGTATTAGCTGGAAAACTGCGGTAGTAAAACAAGACATTCGTGCTTGTTGG
>JALIZH010023953.1:0-18723 GCA_030522465.1 Rhipicephalus appendiculatus | reverse complement strand
GTTTTCCTCTGTGTGTAGGAAAGTTATTCAGAATGTGATGTTACATGGTAGCGTTTGAAAAAATCTATTGATGTTAGCCCACTGCAGGCATGTATTACATAGGAAGATTTTATTACAAAAAATGTAACGTGATTTTATAAAACATACGCTAAACATTTGAAAAATGTTCACCGTATGTTTAGGTCCACTGATGAACCAAGACACGACCTAGTCAATACGCGCAATTGGCAGGACAGCCCAGCTGCGCAACACTCATTGATCTAACGCGTAAACTTAACCAATGTTTTCAGCGATATATACGCGTCATGGTCGAAGCATGAACGATTGTGGCTGGCTAGCGGTGCCCCCCACATTGGACCCGTTTTATGAGGTGTCCATCGAGAACCAACTGCATATAATCTCGAACTTACGTGTATCGGTATTTTTTTTAAAGATTTTTTTAAACTATAAAGTTTAACACCCTTTAGGCCCCGTGTGCATGTAGCATTCTGGCTACATCTCTAGTTGCGTACGCGGCCTAGTGGTGCTGCTTTGTTCCAACAGATGCTAACCAACAACCTGGCTCATATTCAAAACCAGCAGTAAAATGAAGTCCGATTTTCTTGCGACTGAAGCTTCGACAACAAAGTAAAACGAGTTTAGGAAGCAGGTGAGTAATTTTTAGTTATCTAAAAAATCGTGGCGCTACATTCAACAAGTTCGTTTATCTGGACCTTGGTAGCAGTTTCTCGAATTCGCATTGTTGCCTTGGAAACTATTTCAATGTTCCTCATAAACGGGTGTATGAGTGCGAAGTCTAAGGAATTGCGCGACCATAGCTTCATGCAAGAACCATATATTGTAACCATAATTTTGGCCTTCCGCATTTACCTCACTTCGGAGTTAGATCACTTCGTGTTATGCTCACATATATCAGAATTCACGTTTCCTCTTAATTCACTGCTATTTTTTGGTGGTACTGCATTTTCTTTGGGCATTCGTTCTAATTGGCGCCATGTCCAACAACGAAACAGTACATGACATTAACCGACCCGCTTAAAGTTAACACACAACAAATGACAAGGTTCCTTTGAAGGAAAGAAGTGTAAGTTTAAGGGCTCGTTTGCTTTGTTAAACACAATATTAATGAGAACTAACACAAATGATGCCAAGGAAAGTATAGGGGATGTTGTTAGAAGTAGTTGTAATGTAAATGTGAAGAAAGAAAAATGGACGAAAAGATAACTTGCCACCGGCAGGGACCGTGAAGTCCGGTGTCCGTGTCCCTGCCGTGTCCTTGCCGTGTCCCTGCCGGTGGCAAGTTATCCTTTCGTCCAATTTTCTTTCTTCACATTTACATTACAACTACTTCTAACAACATCCCCTATACTTTCCTTGGCATCATTTGTGTTAGTTCTCATTAATATTGTGTTTAACAAAGCAAACGAGCCCTTAAACTTACACTTCTTTCGTTCATTCATAGCGAGGGTCTCGTTCTGGCAGACTTGATGCCTTCAGGTAGTCTGCGAGGGATTATTAGTCAGCTGCCAGCTCGTAATAAGATCACCTGCTACGTGACGCCAACAGGCAAAAAGAGTTTTCCACACTCGCCGCAATGGCAACAGGCGGCGCTGATTGACGCTCCCACGTTTAAATGCACATATATACCCTATAAAGCGGACGGAGGGATGACCGCCACCGTAGCTCAGTGGTAGAGCATCGGACGCGTTATTCGAAGGTCGCAGGTTCGGTCCCTGCCGGTGGCAAGTTATCTTTTCGTCTACTTTCCTTTCTTCACATTTACATTACAATTACTTCTAATAACGTCACCTATACTGCAGAAGAATTGACATTTGGGCAAGTGTCCTCGTTTCTTGCGCTGCTAGTTCAAAGATGCATCACCTATACATTCCTTGGCATCATTTCTGTTAGCTCTCATTAATATAAGGTTCCTTTGACACACAGGTTCTCGTACTGAAAAGTCGGCCAGCCTCGCTAAGGCACACTGCCACATTCATTCAAAATTTTTCAGCAGCATACAGCTGGTACCTTTCGGCTTTAACGGCCCCAAATACTGGCATAAAAACGCCTATAAACAGGTAACTTAAAAGGGTTATGTCGCTGTTGCAAAGATGACGCTGGAAATGACCGCTAGTTACTCGCCGCTTAAAAGGACACTAAAGTGAAACAATGAACCAGTTTACATGGAAAGTGTGTTCTGAGGACACTAATGTCGTTTATTTCAACATCATAAGTTTTTAATACCGGAGAAAATTAAGGTTAAAGTATCACTTTTGGATTTTGTGCGGTAATCTCTGCACGGAACGTCACGAAATTCAAAGTGTATTGATCGCATTATGGCGACATTGGCTCAACGATATTTCCCAAGACTTGGTATGTAAAGTCTATGGCGCCCTCAGAGGTCAATGTACATAATTTTTACCGAGTAGCAACTACGTAGGACCTCGTAAATGCTGTCATTATCTGTAACTTCACGGCGCTTGGTGCGGGAAATGCAAGGTGCCGTCATTCCCCGCATTTTCATTTTGCGTGTTTTCTCGCTTACCGAGCGCCTTGTCGCGGCAAGAGTGGTTACTTTGGAATTGCGAAAGGGTAATATACTACTAATAGAAAAATCGGTTTTCTTTTTAATGTGCCTTTAAGCAGTCCACTGAATTTCTCGGCATAATCTGCTGCCTAAATGTACCAGCCAGACTCTTTTGCCGGAAGTGACCACCACGGCAATCAGGTCGGAGGACAGTTAAAATAAACGCTCGGACATCTCGCACCATCACCGATCAGTAAAGAGGGAATACTCGCAATCGCTATATATGAATTATATTCACGTGTGCGACCTAGCCGACGCTCAATTTCTTTTATTGGACATCCAGGGCATATTTTCAAAGCCCGCGAATTTATATAAGCAGAGCAAAGTTTGAACAGTGTACTTGCATCGCTAAAAGAAATACCATTGAACCGTGAGTACATTACAGTGCATTTTAAATATTATTTGAATCTTTTTCATTTGCTAAACGCATCCACGATATGAAAGTAAGGCGGTTGTGGTGTTTCACTGCCGACCCGCAAGTAGCGGGGTCGAATCGTGGCCACGGCGGCCACATTTTCGATGGAGACGAACATGTTATAGGCCCGTGTGCTTAGGTTTGGGTGCACGTTAAAGAACCCCACATAGTCGAAATTGCCAGAGCGCTCCACTACGGCGTCCCTTATAAGCATACGGTGGTTTTGTGACGTGAAAGCCCAGATATAAAAAAGCCGGCATATCCCACGCACTGTGGGAATCGATGTAATGCGAAGCAGCCAGGATGGAGCAAATCATGTTTTACATAATTTGCATCTCATGTTTTACATCTTAGGACCTGTCATATATGTTCGTCATACAGTCACGTCGCGCAATACCAATTTTGGTGTATAATCAAGCTAGCGAACTGGACGCAAGCGCACAATGATCGTGGCATGTAAATGGCGTTGTAGATGACATGCACGCCAAGATTTTCATGTTAGCACCTGTCACTTATGTTCGTTATGCAGTCATGTCACTCAGTACCAAATTTGGTGTATATCAAGCTAACGAAACGGCCGCGAGCGCGCCATGAGCGCGGAATGCAAGTCATGTCGCTCATGACATGTCGTGATTTCCATATTACCACGTGCCATTTATGTTCGTCATACAGTTACGTCACTCAATACCAAATTTGGTGTATATCAAGCTAACGAAACGGCCGCGAGCACGCCATGAGCGTGGAATGCAAGTCATGTCGCTCATGACATGTCATGATTTCCATATTACCACTTGTCATTTACGTTCGTCATACAGTCATGTCACTCAATACCAAATTTGGTGTATATCAAGCTAACGAAACGGCCGCGAGCGCGCCATGAGCGTGGAATGCAAGTCACGTCGCTCATGACATATCATGATTTCCAGATTACGTCTTGTCATTTATGTTCGTCCTACAGTCATGCCACTCAATACCAAATTTGGTGTCTCAAGCTAACGAAACGGCCGCGAGCACGCCATGAGCGTGGCATGCAAGTCATGTCGCACATGACAATTCATAATTTTCGTATTACCACTTGTCATTTATGTTCGTCATACAGTCACGTCACTCAATCCCAAATTTGGTGTATATCAAGCTAACGAAACGGCCGCGAGCGCGCCATGAGCGTGGCATGCAAGTCATGTCGCACATGACAAGTCATTATTTGCATATTTCCACCTTTCATTTATGTTCGTCATACAGTCACGTCACTCAATCCCAAATTTGGTGTATATCAAGCTAACGAAACGGCCGCGAGCGCACCATGAGCGTGGCATGTAAATCATACTTTTCATGACAAGTTAGTCATGATTTTCATGATATGACCAGCCATTTATGTTCGTCATACGGTCATGTTATGCCATACCAATTTTGGTAGAAATCCCATTAACGATACGGCCAGGAGAGCACAAAGTCGTAGGCGGCTAGATAGATAGATAGCTTGATAGATAGATAGATAGATAGATAGATAGATAGATAGATAGATAGATAGATAGATAGATAGATAGATAGATACGCTCAAAGTCGCCGAAGTTCGCTAAGAAATGCTTCGCATTTAAAATATGAATAAACTTAGAAAAGTAAGGCATAATTTTCTCGAAGTTGTGCTGCTTTCCCGTAAAAAATGGAAGAGATTAATAGAAACAAGCTACGGAACAGATGCTCATATGGGCGATTTAATAAAAATTTACAGGCTTCAAAGTGCTCTCTTTATAGCGATCACGTGAACTAGAGAACACTTACTCTTCTAATTACCGACTGACCATCTACAGCTAGTGTCAGAGACAGAATTAGCGACGCAAGGAAAAAACAGGCTCTAGTAGACAGCACTTACATTCTTGCTGTCGTGCCCTACTGCTTGCCACTTCAAATTCGCTCACTCGTCAAAAGCGTTATAAATCGATTTGCCGAAATACGTAACGGGTAAAACAACAATGACAGCTACTGGTTTTTTTAGCCAGTGCTACCTCGCGCACGATGTCAGTGTCTGAAAAGCCGAAGCGGTAACACGAGTAGCGTTTAGTTGATTCTACAAATTTCTGTCACGTATGACGGCTGCCCCAAAATTTTCTATTCCTTTCTCAGCTGATAAAATATTTCCTTTTTTAATTCTTCGTGGCAGATATTACTGAACATTATTGCTTTCTTAGTTTTCAACATGACGAAAGGAAGAGCTTCCTGGAAGAAAAGCTGAGGCGGTTAATTTTTTTTTTCATTAATGAGAGTTGACATATGGTCCGTGAGGTCGAAGTGCGTTCATTGTAGTAGCGACAGCAGTCTCGCAATGCATAGAATAAATTACTCTCTACCTCCATTCCCGCACGCGTGCAGGAGTTGGCGACGTGGCAATGCTCGTTGTAACTATTGTGATGACAATTTACTTTGAAGTTATTTGTCCCATTCTTACAAATCTTGGAGAGTTTAGGTGTACATACATACTTCAAGTTATGATTAAAGCAGACATTGGCTACATTTTTCTCCAACGCAGCACTTACCCTTTTTTTTCGCAGGCGCGTTTCGTTCTTTGGCTTACAGTACTTGTAATTTCCCTCGTCGGCATCCGGACTTTGGCCTTCGCAGGCGTCCCATCTGGAATGTAGATTTTACTTTTCGTTACATGGGGCCTCGATCAAGTTATCCATGTTGTGAACAGCTGCATTTTTAGGGAGGACATTGTGGCTACACAATTATGTCACATAGCATATGTCACGCACCCAAAAATTTCTTGTTGTTTACATGCATGCTATTCCTTGGTAGGGGACAACAAATGACATCATTGTGTTTCTTTTATTACGGCCTTTACCTCTGAGTATACTATTCTGTAAAAAAAGCGACGATAAGGAGCGAGAAGTAAGACACATGAATGACCAATAGTATCACAGCAATCCAAGGTTTATTAACGAACCTGCTCACGTGTTGCAGTGAAAATGCACACGCAATAAATGATTTCAACAAAAATAGTGCAACAAAAAAGCGGTAACAGCGTTGATAATGTACAGTGAAATTGTACAGCAAAATGGGCTATCGCAAACAGTCATCAGAAAATAGACTTAAAAAAAACAAACAAATAAACAACAAGAAAGACGCTAGCCTTGTGCCCAAGGCGCAGCAGTCCCAGCTTAGGGACGTTACACGCGCTTTCCGCACACCCGCATCGCACGTGGCGGGACACCTGCCGCACGCAAGCGGAGGGTGAATGAGCGTATAGGCGACGCTCTTTCGCCCTCCGCTTGAGTGCGGCCGGTGCCCCGCCACGTGCGATGTGGTTGTGCGGATAGTGCTTAGAGCCGTCTGTAAACATTAGTTGGGAGCTTACTTCCAGTACGACTGCTAGACACGCAGCACGCAAGAAATAAACCCTTTTCAATCGAAGCATTTTGTAACCTAAAGAATTTGATGGAATCGTACGGAAAAAATCCTGAGCAAACGAGTGCACCCAAATCTTGTCCTTGAAAATGCGCCGGTCACTTACGTATTTGTGTGCACCTTTTCTAATAATTGATGCTCTCTCTATAGCCGGCTTGTCGGCGATGAGACGCTTCTGATATGGGAATGTGATCTTTTGTCGAGGTGACTTGTCATTAGACGTTGTTGCCACATTTCATTGTTGCCCGAATATGAACGCATGAACATATCTGTTGCTAGCAGCGACTGAAGCGTTGCGCTGCAAGCTCATCGATCAATGGAAGAAAAAAAAGGACTTGGAGGGAGCACTCGCTAATACGATAGAAACAAAGAAGGAAAGAACGAAAGAAGGAGATTTAAGCCAGTTTCATGCCTGCGAAATGATAAAAGCGGAGCTGGCAAGCAAGCCCCTTGGTGCGCAATAGCTGCGACGGAAATTGGTGGCGGCTGTGGTGGACAACTACCTCAACAAAAGCGGCCGTTCTTGTGAGCTCATAACATCTTACGCCGTCAAATAATTTAAAATAGCATGCTTGCAAGAATCGTTACGAAATATCACTGCCCATGGTGCACCCATCTCGAGCGGCTTTCAATCTTGATCATGAATTGCGACTTTCCTGCGCTTTCCTAAAAGCTAGATGATGCAGCCATAAGTTTGCTACGGCATTTGATGCTTCGTATCTCTATGGAAGCAAAATTCTTTATTTTACTCGGTGATGGCAGTACGTTTACCAAGTGGTAAGCGTGCTATGCACTAGAAGCATAAAACTCAGCTCTTTCAAGCGATTCTGTTACATTCAAACTATCACAGAATACTTCAAGACGAATAGTTAAACGTACTCACAGTAAAACCAGAAGCAAAAGTTGAGCGGAGAACAGCAAGGTTCTCATTTTCGTAGAAGTCTTCAGTGGTCGACAGAACCAAAAGATCTGCTAAATGCTTCTGACAAAGGAGTCGAAGCTACCGCCTTATATACATCCTAGCACTGCGGCACACTGTCAAAAAATAAAATAAAAAATAAATGTGCAATTCCAAATTAATGAGAGTTTCTTGGAATACGGTTCGGCACAACTGCTGCTCACCCACCTCTGCGCAATAATTAATATTGTTTTGTTATTTCATTAGTGGTGAAACTCAGTAAAGAAAACAAATATTAAAGTAGAATCCATGCGACGATTCTAATTACTGTGATTTGTTTTAGCATGGTCGTTGATGAAGTGTTCCTCTAAATACTTAGCCGCAGTGACATTTAATTGTGCAGCGACTTGATGACATTATATCGACATCGTGAACGCGCGCCAAGCGTCGCATGGCACAGGATTCTACGCAGGCAATTCTGAAACTACTAGCTTTGAGAGAAAACGCGCCAAGATAAACGAGCGTGCTTGAGCATGGGAGATTCTAAACGGCGTTCTATTGCCCCTGAGAAGGCACGCTACTTTGGCGCAGTGGTCAAATCATTCGTGCTTCGGTTCTAGAAGCGGCGAGTTAAGCCCTGCCCTGTTAACATATTTTCACTTGTCTATTTATGTTTATCTCGTGTACTTCATTGAGGTTAATCGCGCCTACGATGCGGGATACGGTAATGCATCCTTGCTAGATATTGTATACATAAAGCGCATGTAGACGGATCTAGATGCAACGCAATGAACACATACACATGGTGCTACAGCAAGACAGGGAGCTTTTACGCCACTAATATCACCAATCGTAAAATACATCCATAGCAACTTACGAAACCAAGCGAACGAAGCCCCGTATTAGTATTACGGTGGTTACCCGGCCTCTGCAATAACCCTGGCAATGTTCCGGCGTTTGAAGCAGCCGACCAAGCACATAGGAAAAAGGTACATTGGGAGTGCGCAAAACACAAGGCGTATTACGGCACATATGACGATAGATGTCAGCACGTGGTTCCAAAGCGACATGGTTTGATGGAAAATGAAAAACATTCGGAACTACTTTGCTTTGATTACACTCTTGAATTGCAGATCCATTTAACGGTGAACACAAGCAGGACGTTTGAAACGCTGCTGCCCCACCGCCGGCTAGGTACCGCGTACGCACCTTTCATTGCGATAGCAAATACATGGACATTCTCGGCTGGTTTTTGCTGTCGGCGTCGACGATGGCGTCGCCGTCATGGCCGGTATATATATATATATATATATATATATATATATATATATATATATATATATATATATATATATATATATATATATATATATATATATATATATATATATATATATATATATATATATATATATATAAGCCACGAACAAAATTAATTCAGAAAACTATTTTCCGACGCGCGGAATCGAACGGGGGACCTCTCGACCGCGAGGCCACAGAAGCGCACGTCCTTCAGCATACTAACAGTGAGCTATTTATATACACCATTCACGTACGCTGGTGGTATGCTGATCTCGAGGGAATATCAGCAGGTTCTCTACCTTACCAGCAAACCAGGCGAGATGGCGCAAAGTGCGCGCTTGGCGTCACCCTCGTTGCGATACCTCAACTTGCACTTTGGCCCGCAGGGCATAGTTGCCTTTGCCCGGGCGCGCTTATCTTGGGGTGGGGGGGATAGGAGCAGTTTTACGTCATGTGCTTTCGCCGGAAAGATTGCGTTTAGGTTAGAGCGCGAACATAGGTCACTTCACTCTCTGCAGAGGCCCCGTTTCCGAAAGAAGCGCGCTGTTCAAACACAATTGTTGTTAGTTCACGCTCGTCCTGTGTATACTCGTCCTGTGTCCTCTGTGTTTGAGCAGATGCGTTAAGTGTCGAACTGTGAACTTTTGTTAGTTCGCGCTCTTCCTGCGTGTGTTCTTTTCCTTCGTCCTTTACGCTTGAGCAGCGCACTCCAAGTTTCGATCTGCTAGCCGTTCTTCGCGTGAAGTGCCAATTTGTTGCTATCCCATTCATTGCTTCGCCCTAGCGGCGAAACTGTGACTTTTTTAACAAAAAACTTCAACAGCAGAGAATGAAGAGTGCACTTGTGGAGACGAAAATGGAGAGGTATAACATCTTTTATTAGAATGCCAACGATATCAGGAGGAAGGATAACAGCTAATATGAAAATTAAAGGCGCTGGACCGTAGGCCGTTCATTCTCCCGAAAGATCCTAGGTTCATGGCAAACAGACGTTTCGAAAAACGTGCAATATTAGTGGTCAAAAAGGTGCTGGAAGAAAGTGGCATACAGGGAAATTATTGTGAAAAGCTTTTAAGGCTGCTTTGATGTATGAAATTTTACCTGACTATTGCGTAAAATTGGCTTCACGTGTGAACTCATTCTTTGTTCCAATGAGTGGACTTGGCCATTTACAGCACCCTTACGTGAATGGACGTTGTGCAGTGATATTTACAGCATGTACAATGTTCGTGCGACTTTATTTCATGTGGACTATATTTTCGTGTTACTTGAAATGTATTTTACGCTATTGTGTGCGTTGCAACGTCAATCGCCTTACGTGGACTCTCCCTAGGTGCTCTCTGATGCATTTTTTTTCTTTGCTTTGCCTTGACTTTACTGTATCCTATTATCTGTGAAAAGGAGTAGCTGGTGCTATAACAAAGCGCTAACCTCAACGAAACACCATACAATATAATAAAAAAGAAAGAAATGAAATTAAGTGGTGTTGCAATACTGCCTAGTTGGTATGGCAATTTTCAGTAATATTGTAGTGTAGAGAGATGTTGCTATTGGATAGAAAGAGCACTTACACCGTGTCCTATAGTACGGGAGTACAATGACAGGCGCGACTACCTCAGAAATGTATTCCTTACTTTGTTTCTCTTATTTCTTTGCATGAGGGGAGGGTTACTTGTTTACAGCAGTCCTGCTTGATGTGCCCTCGTGGAGAGCGTCTGTAGTCCTGAGCATAATCAACTCTAGCGCGCAAACACAGGACTGTGAGTATGTTTGTTGCCTCTATATATGTTCATGTGCCTCGATTGTGTCCCCATCTACATTCACCAGATTATTACTTAGGGTTGGACACTCCATCGGTGGGTCTTTAGATGTACCTGTGATGTACCTAAAGAAATTGCCAGCGAATAAAAGAAAATCATGGTGTATGGGTTATTTGCAGATGGACGGTGACGTAAATTTGATAAAAATCTTTTATGTTAACTTTGAGTACAGTTGCGTGTTGGAATGATTATACTGACTAGCACAACGAAAGAGATACGTAATTGAAGTATCTAAACAGGCATAAAAATAAATTACGGAGCATAAATACTTAGTCATGCACCTAGTTCTTCTACCTAGCTTTTTCGTGCAATCTATCCAGCTCCTGTAACGCCTAGTAACGCCTAATCAGCTACCCCAGTTACCAAAACACAGGACAGCATGACAAAATCTTAAATCTCGTGTGCTATACATGAATGGTCGCGTGCCGAAGGTTGTGTGAAGAAAGAAAACAACATAAATCTTGGTTCCAAAAGAAGTTTCTATAGAATGCTAATAGCCGTAACGGAATTGTGTGGGCTGCTTCGAAAATGTTTTTGTCAAGCACAAAGGCAATACACTCGAACCCACTTACAACAATACTCAAGTGCCCTCGAAACTTCCAATTGTTATAACTGATAATTGCTTTAAAATGTCTGCACGAAAAAAAGCAAAATAGAGCGATGGCATGTTCGCGTAAGAAAACCATAATATTCGATGGGATATGCCAACAGACATCAGTGATAAAGATGATAAAGCTGCCGATTTCTCGGACATGTTTGAAAATTCAGACGCGTTCACGTGACCGCCACAAGCCACATAGAGCCAATGTATGACAACGTCTAAAGTTTCAGACGCTGAAACTCTTCCAAGTTTCAACTTTTTACTCAAACTACATGTACGAAAGTGCATTAACAGAAGCGAGCACCGCTCCCACGCCGCCGCGTATTCCAAAAAGTCAGCTTTGCCGCACTCCCGCAGCGCTATGCGGCGAAGCATAATGCGAATCCGAAGGCGAGCTGAGGCGCGTTGGTGTTGTGGGCGGGGGTTTTGTACTCCTCGTTTTCTTCTTTCTTTTCAAGGATTTCGTGGTCCATTAGCTTTCAGAACGGATACACAACAACCAGAATTCATTGTTATAACCGATAATGGGGCATGCGGGCATTGCTGTAAGCGGGTTATTTCACCATATAATACATGCGAAAGTTGACGGTGCAGTAGATTCACATTAATATAACCGATATATTCTTAAAACAGGTATTGTTATAAGTCGGTTCGTCTGTATTGTAGATGATATTTTTGGCCCTGCCATACCTCCAGAAGGGAAATGTTTTCGAGGGATTGTTTCCTTGTTAGGGACAACCAAATTAATCCAATAGGAAGTTGGCCAGCAAAGCGATAAATGGCATTCATAGCGGTTTTTAAGTGTGGTGTAGTAATTGTGATGTAAATTCAAATCAATTGAAGTGTACTAAAAATTGCCCTTCCGTCGGTGGGACTCAAACCTACGACCTTCGAAGGATTGCATCCATCAATGCAGTATAATAAAAAAATAAAGAAATGAAATCAAGTGGTGTTGCAATACTGACTAGTTGACGTATAAGTGAAGATTGAAGAATACGCTTTAAATAAAGCCAGCAGATTGCCAACGGTACCTAGATTATACTAGTCATCGCGACACTGCAAATAGGGAATATTTGTTATACAGGCTAGGCGTATAAGAAGGATCTACAGCCATGACGCTCACTACATTTATCACTGTAGCAATCTAAGGAATAATTTAGGGGATATAAATTACCCTACTACAAATAAGTACCACCCCGAAGAGTGCAAATTAGACAAGAAATCAGAGCTATCCAGAAGAGACCCTAAAGTGCAGTCCCACCCGCCGCCAGCATTTCTGACAAAACACTAGATGCGCTTTCGAACTTAAATAACATCCCCTATAAGTGTTATCGAATATTGGCAAGCGACGAGCGCCATAAAAAACCGTTCCCTATGTACAAAGGGCCGCCTATTTCCGCAATGCAAACTTTAAAGACATGTTAGTGCACGTGCGATAAAACCCTCATTCGACCGCTTACATAATGGCTTGCTCTCGTCGCAGACGTAAGGTTTGCGAACACGTTCAAACTGGCTCAAAAAACCGGGAGTGATTACGTCCCTCCGATACAATACCACTTAATATGCACTAATTCAAACGTTATTTAGAGATAGGAATGTTCACTTTGTCTCAAATTATAGACAGTCGCCATAGAAAAACCAATTATTGCTTAATTAGACGGGCTTTGAGTAATTTACCCAAAAGAGTGACAGGAAAAATAATGCGGAGCGTCACAACATTGATGAACTCCCACTTTTTGCATTGCAGTCAAAGTTCCCACTCCCGAGAGACAGAACATAATGAGAGTTGTACATCATTCACAATTTTAGCACACTCTAAACATGACGCATAAACTGTTCAAACGAAGCTCTTGATTATAATTCTCAATCTAAGACAACCCGATTTGAGGAACTTCTCGATCTAATGAAGACATTTCCATTCCCCGGCAGGTACCCATACCCACACCTTTGGAACCGAACCCACGACTCTGCGCAAAGCTGCTTTTCCCCACAGCCTTCTACCCTGCGGGCGCAAATAACACCCGTAAGCAATATAGGTACCTCCCCGCCACTTCTTTCCTTTACTTCAATTGCTGCTCCCTCTTCAGCCTGCCTTTTCCTTCGCTTTCTTTTCTTCGCCCCTCATTTTCGTACTTGGTTTACTTTTGTTGCTCCCCTAATGCAGTTCGGGCAGGCTGAGCAAAGCGTAGACATAAAGGCTGTTAGGGAAGGCGGTTGTTGCCTTAACGAAGTCAAGTTCACTTTCTGAAGCGTTGGTTACATTGACATTCTCTGTTCAACGATTCCTCATCGCTTCAAGCCTTCATCTCTCCCTGAAATGCTGTGTTAGTCCAACTGAACTCTGGTAAAAAAAACTGGGAAAAAAAAAATGCAGGATCTTTTTTATGGCTGCAGGAACCCTTTTATGTAACGCACAGCAGATCCTCCAAGTGCCGCAGATATTTTATATATTCCAACGTTTTCCTTACGCATCCGCACATAAAGGTAAATATTTTTAAATTCCCAGATTTCGTAATGAATCGATTGGCGGTCAAGAAAATTTCGACCAAGTGGGAGCAAACTGGCATTTTTTGATACTTATCAGAAAAACTTTGCTCTAAAAAAAAGGTAAAACAAATTTTTACCGACTGTGATTTAACGAATACTGTGTGAAGTTATTCCTATCAAATGTGTTCCAATATCGATAACCGCACACTTCAATGTCATACCTGCGTTGGGTTAATTTTTAACATAGTCACACGAGCTTTCTATGAAGTAATGTTAAAGGTACCGACAACTGCCCAGAAACTGAGATGACCTCAATGATGGAAAGATTGTGCGTCGCACTGACTCAAACCGACCCTGTTTGTTTCGTGAGAGGTGGATTTATATTTTTATTTCTTCATCGAAAGAACGCGAAAAATGACCTTTGGTGCCTCTGGTGGCAAATACATGAACGAATCGATGTACCCTGTCATGTGAACGTTGAATGCTGTAGACGGTCGAGGATCGTTTTGTTGGTATTGAAATATTGTTGGTTGCTTTATATTAAAAGATATTACTCCATGAAAATGTACACATATGCCTGCGTTAGTAGTATGTATTAAAGCGGCGCTGCCTTCGCGTGACGTAATGATCCCATGCTCGTCAGTGCGTCTTGAGCAACTTTTCAGCGTGCTCATGCAACCGCGCACGCAGTTTCCAGGTCGCTAAGATTTTTGAGCGACATAATTTTGCTACCTATACTTCTCATAAATGACGCGCACTGGTACTCGGCGTGGCCCTGCATATGCGTAGTGACGTTTTCGGTGACTTGGCTTGGCTCGCGTATCCAGAGAATAATGACGCCGGGACAAGCCACCCATGACACTGGCGCAGGCAACCTTGGGCACAGGCGCACACAACACGGTACAAATACAGGGAAGGTGTATAATGCCACATCATCTCATTGTAGCCGCTTGTTATTTTCAAAAATAGTTGAAAAGCTCAAAATAAAGGTGGTTAAGCATAGTTGCAGGAACTCCTGCGAAAGCAGAACAACGACAGCTTTCACAAATCGCGAGAAGGGCTGGCGGCATCGCTATCAATTCTCAGCGTTGCTTGAGGAATAGTACATGTGTGTTTACAGCCTTTCAGATAGAAAAACACTGCTTGTAAAATAACTACATGCTTTTGGGATTGACTACTGCAGCTACAAACACTACGAAGGGTGATCTTTCTGTCGCACCGTAAAAAATTGGGTCGAGCAAAATCAGTTGTCGGTCCCTTTAAAGGGGTCTTTAAAAGAAAACGAAGCTGACCGGTTGTAATTTTTACTGCTTCAGTAAGCATCGGGCATGCCGATTCCTAAATACGATGGCACAATATTCGGCCTATTTGAAATAACGCCTGTTTGAAATCCTATAATCCTTGTGATACTAAAAGGAGATTGCGTCATCGGCCACTAGGCACTAGTGAGGGGACGTCATCTTAAAACATTTGAAATCCTAAATATATCATTAACCTTCGCTAGCTCTAAAATAATAAATTTATCTGAAATTTATGAAATCATAAAATATTAAAGCATTTTTTTTAGCTCGTAGTAGGGCGCGCGCGAAGTTCAAAGGCCTACTGACATTTAACACCTGTGGAAGAATATGGGAGGTGACTGAACGGTGCCTGCGCCAGCTTCTAACAGTTTTAGACAGATGGCGCGCTCGTCTGGGCTTTTTAGGCTCAGGGCGTTACATGTGGGCACAAGCATTGAAGGCTAGTTTTGCAATTTTGTAGCGCAATCAAATTATCTTCGCGTGCATTAGCGTCGGATGGCCGGCATGATTTGTGCGCATGACAACGTAACCACAGTCAAAACGTTATGATGCTCCGAACCTCCGGTCAACTTAGGCTCAGCAGGACTCGCTGGATCGCCATGTTTTGTCGACGACAGATACTTTTGATTGGCTGACTTGAGATGACGTGATCTGTCGAGTTGAGGGGTACGCGGGCTGAGGAATCGAAATTGGGCTCTTATACCTATTAAATGAACCCGGACGATGAAACGAGCCGAGGTGCAGTATTGAATGAACGGCCAGAATTCTGAATACACACGTAGGTGAAAATGTTTGGGAAACGTTTCACCACAATTTTAAGCGTGGAGCGTATAGTTTAAAGGTCTTCTAATGAGTGTCACCACGTCCTCCCAAATGAGGCAAACTAAAAGCGAGTGCAAAATTGATTGTATCTATGCATGCCTGGCACGAATCAATAAGTATATTTTGCAAGACAAATGTCAACGGTGCCTAATACATCGCTTTTACCTTCAACATTTACTTGAAGCTATATCCCTTTTGAACAATGGTGCAACCGATTGATGCATTTGTGCAGGAGATTGTGTAGGCATATATTTAAAAACGGGATGATAATAATGTGCCGAGGAGCTTGTTCTTTTAACCTTCTTGTGTGCCCAAATTTAATGACACTTTTGGGAAGCATTAAGCCACAGTTATTGGCATTTGCTGACAAGAAAGAAAGAAACTCCGCACTGAAATGTGCTTTTTTAAAAAGTATATTGTTCATGTGCCGCTACTATTAAGCAGCGGTTCTTCATGCATGGTGTGCTGATTGTGTGATGAAGCCAACACAAAAGAATTACAGCAGCATACAAAATTAGCATGTAAGAACATGGGAAGCTGATGCACTTTTCACATTACCTACGAAGCAATTCATCCTAACCGTGGCACTCGTACGAGGGTGGACACTCGCGAGAGCGTCGCCAGCCTCGTTTGCCCTCACCCTCACGTGGTGCGGTAACAATAAGTTTTAAATTTTTGGAGGTTTAGTTGAAGGCAAGAGGGGAGATGTCGACAGCGTTATGGAAGGTGGGCAACGTCGACAGTGTGAGGATAACATTTGGCTTATGAACCGCAAAGTGACATCTTGACTTTTGAGGAGCGCTGGCAGGGAAGTTTCTCGAGCTTCGTTGTACACTGCAACCTACTTTTAACAGACCTCAGCAATAAAATACGCTTTATGCTACCTGCTGCTAAATATTATGGCTGGCAGCTTTAGCAGCAACGAAGGAGAGCAGTGGCGACGATTTTCTGGCGCTAATTTTATGCTTATTGTTTTTGTTTTTACTTTTTGCCACAGTTCAGTGTGTCCCTTTAACAAAATAAACGTTCTGGAATTCCGCTTCTTTCACTTTGATGACAGTGAAAAAAATTCTCATGTTTGAGGCTTTCCAGTTACTCATAGTATTTGTGCCCTAACACTAGAAAGCAGCATCCAAGAGAACAAGAAAGATAAAAAGATGCTTCACGCTTTTATAGTTCGAGCTAAACTGTGGATCCCCAAAAACGCTCCAGCTGATGGCGACGTGGATTTCATTTTCTGGAAACACGCCAACGTTATTGTTTTAGCCTGAAATTTAAACGCAATGGCGTGCACGTCTTCACTTCAAATGTAACAACAGTATACTAAGTTGTAGAGCGCAGATCTCAGGCGCCCGTTCAGACGCTGAGCGGCGTCGCCGTTATCGTCGCCGTTGCCGTCGCTGTCCGTGGAGCAACACATGAAAAAATAAAATTAGATAGAAATGAAGCAAAACTGCTAGCCGGCCTAGTTGGAACGAATTCATCTTTTAGCCACTAAGCGCGAAACAACAAGGACGAAGGAAAGAACACGCACGGACAAGCGCAATCTAACAACTGGTTTATTTTTGAAAAAAAAAAAAACCTGTTCAATACCCTAAACGATCTGTGCCATCTCGTCAAAGAACACATCAATCGCGCACGTAACAATCGCCTTTGTTTACAATGCCTCGAATCAGTGCATCCACAGAAACAGAATACATCAAAAGCACATTTGGCAAACACCTTAGAAGAAAACGCCTCAAAAGATATGATGACGGGAGCGAAATATTTTTATCTCACAAAGCAATCGAAGGATGGCTGATGCACTTTTCTTTTAGTTCTTCAATCCAAAGGGCTTCCACGATTTCTCTCGCTGTTTGATTTCGGCGTTTGAAAAGAATGCTAGCGCTGCTAGGCTGAGGTGTACACCCACATTCCTGACAATGCATGGCCAAATGCGTGCTAGGGCGACCTTTCAGGCTGGACAACTGTTCCCTTAGTTTCGAGTTGCAGCATCTCCCAGTCTGCGCCACGTACTCAAGGCTACACGCCATAGGAATGTTGTACGCAACATTCTTGGCGCAATCTACAAAGTGGTTCTTACGCGGATGCTTAACGTTACGTTCCTTTTTTGCTCCTTCCTCGCTTTCGAACGTGTTTTTTACCTTCGAACACACACCTCCTACTTTGTTTTTCGCTGAAAACACCAGTTGTACTCCGTAATTTCCCGCTACCTTTTAAAGTCTGTCTGAAACGCCGTGCACATACGGAATCACTGCAACCTTAGAACTTGAATCATTTTGTCTCAGATTTACAGTACATACACTGTAAACGAAAATATACCCAGCCGCGGGGTTTCGGGGGATGATGCTCCCTCTCAGCTCCGGTAGCCTCACTCAAACCGGAATGCTCCGGAGCATATACATTCGTTGTCCACCCTTTTACTTCGGTGGGCGATGGACGGAGGGAAGCGGGACGAGTTCCCTGATTTTTATCCGGTGGATGCTCCGTAAGTGCTCCGGCGCATCACTTATGCTCCGTGGATGCTCCGCAAATACTCCGGCGCAGTGCGGGTACAGCTCCTCCTTTCCAGTGACAAAGCGTCCCCCCCCCCGCACGACAGGCGTCTCGTTAACAATGCGTAGGCTGAGAGGCAACAATGAGGCTGGACAACCCCGCAGTAACGTTTGAAAAAGCTTTTGTGGTGTTGGGATGCCTTCACTGGCAAAAAGGTCAACGACCGAGAAAGGAGGAATGTAACTTGCTGAAACTTGCTAGAAGTGACGTAGGCAGCCTCGCCGGGCGTCCAGTCCCCACAAACCAACATGTCGCAGGCCAAGCCACCCGAATCGAAGTGCAGCGAGGATTGAGCGAACCCTTCGCCCGCGTTCGGGAAAAGGAAATCATTCTGTGCACCTTGTAGACATCACAAGCGACTACAAGCATCAACGAAGGTTGTCATCGACAGAAGGGAATTGCGGGAACCTTAATCGTGTGATGGTTCCGTGCAACGAACGACACATTGTGATCTCGCGAGTGGCGAACGATCCGGCGGTCGCTGGTGCGGCGCAAAACTGGTGAGTGAGCTCTTCTTGAATTCTCTGTG
>JALIZH010023952.1:0-14840 GCA_030522465.1 Rhipicephalus appendiculatus | reverse complement strand
CGTGCATATGCGAACTGTGATTCACAGAATCATGAGAAAAATCGCGGAGCTCAGGAGTGGCAATGCGGCCAGGATAACGGTCGAGCCTACGTCCCAACCAAGATTGATCAGTAACGAAGTCATTGATGAAATTGATAGCGAGAGGCCCACCAAATGCAAGGCTTCAATGATGAACAAAAATCGATGCGCGCTCGCTCCGACATCCATGATCTCGGAGCTCTCAGTGACACTGTGACTCAGTGAGCGCTGAGTGCGCTCAGTGACAGGGTCAAGCAGCTACCAGAGTTGGTAGCCGGCATGCATTCAATATCCCTCGTCTGGAAATCCCTGTAGCCAGCTTACGAACTAACATGAACAGTCTCCAAACTAACCAGGCGGCTATGAAAGAAAGATACACCCAACGCTGCAACAAGATTAAGGCATTCCTATACAGACAATGCGGTGACTCCCACACTTGGACCCCGAGTGACTAGCTTCTCCGGGATGACGACCACTCAACCAACGGACCGAGAATGCCAGGTGGTCATGCCGGCATAGATGGAACTCCTCATGATGGCAGTACCCACTGACGACTTCATAGTATGGCAGTGGAACTGTCGAGGACTGGAAGGCAAGGCACAAATGCTACAGCAGTACCTCAGGACACACGAAAGGAAACCTAGCGTGGTCCTGCTGCAGGAGACACTCACCCTGCACATTAAAATCCATGGCTATTGTACCCTGGCCAAGCATTCTGGCGGTAGGGGGGTCGCTATTCTGGTACGGAAAGAGCTCACTTTCGTGCAGCAAGATATCCACGTGCCGTCTAATAACATCGAATATCTGGTGGTAGAAATAGCAGCCAAGGGGAAACGTAGCAGGCCAGCGTTCATCCTCAACATACGGCAGCCCAAAACAGCACAGGCAGAGGTTTCGGGCTTTCCTAACCAAAGCCACGCGCCTGGCAGGCAGTAACTCCCTGCTTGTGGCGGGAGACTTTAATGCCCCGTATTCGATGTGGGGGTACGTGCAGAGGATACATGGGGATACCTAAGGGCAAATATCTATGGGAAGAGAGCATCGAGGCAGGCCTGGAGCTCATAACCGACCCGACACAACCAACGAGACGATGAACTTCCACCGGCAGGGACACCACGCTCGACCTCGCCTTCATCAAGAACATTACTTGAACGTCGTGGTCTAACACAAGTGTGGACCTCGGCAGTGACCACTACGTCACAATGATGACGGTAGACTCGCACAGGACCGAGGAAAAGATATTCAAGCTAGTGGACTGTGACAAGTCAGAGAGCTGAGGCCTGGTCGGCCCGCGGAGGACCCGGACGCATCCCTACACGAGTGGATGACGCAGCTCAAGACGGATCTCGAGGCAGCAACGCGAACAATCACCCCCCGACCTGGAAAGTGAGATGTACAGCAGACTCGCCCACATGCTAGAAGCCAAGCAATCGCTGCGGTAAAGATGGAAAGGGCAAACCTTGAACCGTTGGCTCAGTCAGTGTGGAACAGCGTTGCGACAACGGTGTTCCGCACTGACGAGGCAGCAATGGGACATCTGCAACATGACTGACGGCTACGAAGGACTGCGCGAAATAGACTGGGACAAGGAAGGCACACGCACAAGCGCAGCCAGCAACTGTAAGTCTATTGAAGAAGACACAGATATAAAGAACAAGAAAAAAAGAAAAAACCACTTGAACGATTAGAGAGTGGCAGCTAGATAATCAATCTTTACTTGGTGCAACGTAACCGATGGCGTAGCAACGCACATATTGCCATAGGTGTGAATTGAAAAAAAGCCTTTTCACGCCGTCTTATCTTTATGCTTCCATCCTATCTTTAAGTCCTATCTTTAAGCACGGCGCTTGTGCATGTGTCTTTCTTTTCCCATTCTATTTCGCGCAGTTCTTCGTAGTCGTGGATTACCAACTCGCCCAGCGATCAATCCTTCTACATGACTGACGGGCAGATGCGCAAAGGCTGCTTTTGGAACCTTCTGAGAGGTTACGTACACCGGCGGTGGCGGACAACTACGGCGCCAAAAGCGGCCCTTGTTATGATCTCGTAACAGCTTTCGCTGTAAAGATAAATAAATAAAAAACTGGCAGATCCCAAGTACCATGGGCATCGATGTTATGCGAAGCATGCGGAGGTAAGTTGATTGGGTTGTCATTTTTTTTTTATTGAACAAACGTTACGAAATGACGCTACAGATATGTACAAACGTTATACGCACAGACATTTGTTGAACAGTCGCACACATTTTTCATATAACCAGTTGTTTACAGTTGCGTAACAATGCCAACAGAAACATGGGTGTTACCAACACCACAAGCGGTAAGCTGATATGTAGCGCTTGTGCTTGCGAGGACGGTAGCCCTGGATAGTGCTTCGTGGACCAGCTGCAATAGATGGCGCTTAAGTATACAATTGACGTTAACCCGACGTCCGCCTCCGTGGAACAGTGGCTACGGTGCTCGGCTGCTGACCCGAAGGTCGCGGGTTCGATCCCGGCCGCGGCGGTCACATTTCGATGGAGGCGAAATGGTAGAGGCCCGTGTACTGTGCGATGTCAGTGCACGTTAAAGAACACCAGATGGTCAAAATTTCCGGAGTCCTCCACTACGGCGTCTCTCATAATCATATCGTGGTTTTGGGACGTTAAACCCGATATTATTATTACGTTAACCCGACATGACGCCTGCCTCATAAGAGTACATAGGTAATGTTTATAAAATTAGATAACCAGCACTGCAACCACAATTGACGTTTCACCAACATTACGCCTGCATAGGGTCCTTTTCCAAAGCAGTTCCGAGACCTGGCGTGGCTCTGTGGTAGAATACTTGATTGCCACGCAGATTACTTGGGTTCCATTCCATCTGGGACCCTGATATTTATTATTTACATTCGTCGGGTCAACGCTGCCGACGTCAGTTTTTCTTAACGCTCTCGCGTTTAAACGACTAATGTATGTCCTCGCCGTTCCTGGGTAGATATCAATTGTCAAACAACTGTGGCGCATACCCGCATACGCGGGCCCGTAGTATACGGGTATGTGCCACACGTGTCTGCAGGAAAGGGTTTGACGACGTACGGGACAGGATATTCACGTTGTTCATGTCATGACCAGCGAGACATATTCGTCAGTACCTCTTACCCTCCCATACAAATTTTGGTCTACCCCAGGTGAAGGAGGTGATCACGAGAGCACCCAGACGTAGGCGGCTAGATAGATAGATAGATACGTAGATGGAAACTCAAAATTGCTTACAGTATGCAAAGAAATGCTTCGCATTAAAAAAAATTCCGAGGATAGAACGGTATTCGAACCCGGGCCCTCTGCGTGGCAGCACAGTATTCTACCACTGGTCTACGATGGTGCTTGAAACTCCTTTGCAAACTGACCCTATGCAGGCTTCATTTCGGGTGAGGAATCGCGTTAACGTATAATAAAGCATTTTAGAACAGTACACTAACAACCAGGCGTCACACAATGCGAATTGCGTAACGAGTAGGTCGTTGAATGATCCGACCCATTAAGCGTCAGGCATAAGTCTTCATCGTCGTCAGCCACAGCATTCACAAAGTGCACATAATACCTTAAAAGTGTGTAGCGGGTACCACGCTTCTCCGAAGAATGACGAATAATGGCATAGTGGACGCTTCCGTACTACACAAAAATTATGATTTATGGCGTAGTGCATAGCATGCAAGTGTGCTTGTAGTAGTTGCGCCAAGAGTGTTTTAAAAAAAGGCTTTAGAAAAGCCGCTCTTCTAGCTTTCGCTGTTTCTGTGCTGCGCATGCGCCTGGCGGTTTTTTTTATTGAGCGAAGCTTTACGAAATGACGCTTAAGATATTCTGTACGCACAGACATATACTGAAAAGTCGCATATGTTGTATATCACCAGTTATTTACAGTTGCGTAATGATGCCAACAGAAACATGGGTATTACCAAAGCTGATATCACCCGAGGTTCGCCGTTTCGACCCCAGCCGTGGCGGTCGCATTTCGGTGGAGGCGAAACGGTACCTGTTTACTGTGCGACGTCAGCGCACGTTAAAGAACACCAGATGGTCGAACATTTCTGGAGCCCTCTACTACGCCGTCCCTCATAATCCTATCGCAGCTTTCGGACGTAAGACCCCAGATATGTTACATATCTATTATAACCCCCTACACAGTCTTCCGATGGGACCTTCAGGGTATTTCGAAGTAAAAAGGCGGCAGATCCCACGCAGTGTGGGAATCGATGTAATGCGAAGCTGCCAGCAAGGAGCAGATCAATATGCATGTCATGATTTAGATGTTAGGACCTGTCATTTATGTTCGCCATACAGTCACGTTGCGCAGTGCCACTTTTGGTGTATATCAAGCTAGGAAACTGGACGCAAGCGCACCATGAGCGTGGAATGTAAATATCGTTGTAGATGACATGCACGCCAACATTTTCATGTTACCACCTGCCACTTATGTTCGTTATACAGTCACGTCCCGCAATACCAACTTTGGTGTATATCAAGCTAGTGAAATAGCCGTGAGCACGCCATGAGCGTGGTATTCAAGTCATGTTGCACATGACATGTCATGATTTCCATATTACCACTTGTCATTAATGTTCGTCATACAGTCACGCCATGCAATACTAAATTTGGTTCATATATATCAAGCTAGCGAAACGACCGCGAGCTTCCCATGAGGGTGGCATACAAGTCATGTAACTCATGACTTGTCATGATTTCCATATTACCACTTGTTATTTATGTTCGTTATACAGTCACGTCCCGCAATACCAACTTTGGTGTATATCAAGCTAGCGAAACGGCCGTGAGCGCGCCATGAGCGTGGTATGCAAGTCATGTTGCACATGACATGTCATGATTTCCATATTACCACTTGTCATTTATGTTCGTCATAGAGTCACGTCATGCAATACTAAATTTGGTTCATATATATCAAGCTAGCGAAACGACCGCGAGCTTGCCATGAGGGTGGCATACAAGTCATGTCACTCATGACTTGTCATGATTTCCATATTACCACTTGTCATTTATGTTCGTTATACAGTCACGTCTTGCAATACCAACTTTGGTGTATATCAAGCTAGCGAAACGACCGTGAGGGCGCCATGAGCGTGGTATGCAAGTCATGTTGCACATGACTTGTCATGATTTCCATATTACCACTTGTCGTTATGTTCGTCATGCAGTCACGTCATGCAATACTAAATTTGGTTCATATATATCAAGCTAGCGAAACGGCTGTCAGCGCACCATGAGCGTGGCGTACAAGTCATGTCACTCATGACTTGTCATGATTTCCGTATTACCACTAGTCATTTATGTTCGTCATACAGTCACGTTATGCAATACCAAATTTGGTGTATATCAAGCTAGCGAAACGGCCGCGAGAGTGCTATGAGCGTGGCATGCAAGTCATGTTGCACATGACATGTCATGATTTCCATATTACCACTTGTCATTTATGTTCGTCATACAGTCACGTCATGCAATACTAAATTTGGTTCATATATATCAAGCTAGCGAAACGACCGCGAGCTTCCCATGAGGGTGGCATACAAGTCATGTCACTCATGACTTGTCATGATTTCCATAAAACCACTTGTCATTTATGTTCGTTATACAGTCACGTCCCGCAATACCAACTTTGGTGTATATCAAGCTAGCGAAACGGCCGTGAGGGCGCCATGAGCGTGGTATGGAAGTCATGTTGCACATGACTTGTCATGATTTCCATATTACCACTTCTCGTTATGTTCGTCATACAGTCACGTCATGCAATACTAAATTTGGTTCATATATATCAAGCTAGCGAAACGGCTGTCAGCGCACCATGAGCGTGGCATACAAGTCATGTCACTCATGACTTGTCATGATTTCCGTATTACCACTCGCCATTTATGTTCGCCATACAGTCACGTTATGCAATACCAAATTTGGTGTATATCAAGCTAGCGAAACGGCCGCGAGAGTGTCATGAGCGTGGCATGCAAGTCATGTTGCACATGACATGTCATGATTTCCATATTACCACTGGCATTTATGTTCGTCATACAGTCACGTCACGCAATACCGAATTTGGTGTATATCAAGCTAGCGAAACGGCCACGAGCGTGTCATGAGCGTAGCATGCAAGTCATGTTGCACATGACATGTCATGATTTCTATATTACGACGGGTCATTTATGCTCGTGATACAGTCACGTCCACCAATGCCAAATTTGGTGTATATCAAGGTAGCGAAACGGCCGCGAGCGTGCCATGAGCGTGGCATGCAAGTCACGTTGCTCATGACTAGAGGCCGGATTTTTAGGCACTAAAAAATCGTGTTTTAGGCGCCAAAAATAGGCAGGAAAAACACAGTTTTAGGCCCCCAAAGTTGTAAATATAGGCACAATAAATTTTTACAAAAACTCAAATTTTCGAATAAGGACGTGCGCGACCTGTTGTACGACAGGAAAGCAAACAAATGTTATATTTTATGATTGTACAAAGGCCTTAATGATTTAACATAGCCATGCAATGGTCCCTTTTCGGGCACGGTTTCCAGAACACGGTCTCTCCTTTTATTGTCCAGAATGGTAAGTTAAGTGTCCACCATCGAATAAACACGCTCCTGGGTCTGCTTCTTTTCGGCATGGCTGGGAAGGGCAGCACAGGATTCAATAGCCAGACCGCTAAAAGGCCAGAAGGGTCTGTTAGCCTTGTATTGGCCGGGTCCAATAGCGCAGAGTCAATTTCTCCTCTTTGTGTGAACACCATAAAGGGCCCCTTACCAGGTTTGAGCGTTTCGAGCTAGAAGTGTAATGCACGCATTGCGCTAACGATCACGTCTGCCAAGGTTTGCAACGCTACGCTCCCCGGAAGGAGGTGAAATGTCAGACTGAATGCCTCGTGCCCTTTATCTCACGGGCGCGCGCACCAATGTGGGGGAGGTGAAGTTCAACAAGGAATGGTCCTGTGTTTGTCACAGTAGTACATGCAACTGCGAGAATTATTCGAGGCTACATGCGTAATTTGTGCAACTGTTGCTTGAACGGAAGAATGAAAGTTAATAGGAATAATAAAACATACAAACGGAATGTGTGCGCACTTTTCTTTAGTTTTTTCTTCGAATCGAGAGCTATGCGAGACTTACCTGCCTATATTTCTTTTGTGTTCGTGTTCTCGCCGTTCCCGCGTCGTGCCGGCGCCAGCCCTGACAACACTTAGCATGTTTTTGGTGCATCGTTCCTTACAGCAGTTCCAACTGTGCGACGCGCTGTGTCGTGGTAAGGATACAGGATCCATGCCAGCCTCTCCAAACGCATAGACGGATCCATCCCACAGAAACAGGCAGTACACTATAGAGCGAACGCCGAAACGATACAACACCGCTTGTGCGCATGACCTGGCATGTCATGTGCACATAGTGTAATCTTGCGTGCGCATGGTGTGTTGATGCGTCAACGTCGTGTGACTTTCCGGCTCCGAGTTTCTCTGATACCGAAGAGGGCAGGGAAGGAATTTGGCTTGCGAGTGGCAAAGGTTTCATGCTCATCTACCGGCATCATGCTTTCGCGGCTCGTAATGAACCAATTAAAAAGTTCTTGTCGTACAAAGCTCTTCAATGGGCACGCGAACACTTCCAGTATCTGAATTAAAATTTCTAATGTGATCTGGTGAAGCGCCCTTTCAGAGTAAATTACAAACGAAACAAAAGCCATGTGCACATCTGATTTTTTTTACCTACTTTCTATTTTCCCTGACGGCGCTCCATGGTATCTCCATATTCCTGCTGCTGCGCGCAGGCACCTCCTGTTTTCTGCCCACCCACCGCGCCCAAGTCTTCAAGGAGGTGCTTCAATTCCATGGGAACACTGGACTGGAAAACCGGCGGTAAAAGCCGCCCGCCACGTCCTCGGCCATAGACGCCACTCTCCTCTTCCCGCCTTCCCGCCTGGGACGTGCTCCCATTTAGGGTTGCAGAAATAGCGTCCTTTCCTCTCCCCTGCTCCAACCACTCGCGCCATGTCAGTGCGGTGGGGTAAGGTGGCCGGCGCGTCCCATTTCACTGCTGCTACCGTTGCTTCCCGGATGTTTGTTGAACTAGGGAACTATAGGTTGTTGCACCCCATAAAGTTCCGAAACGTCAATTTTGCCCGGTAACATGAATTACGGTCTCAAACTGTACTCGAAAGCAAAATTTTCGGCTAAATAGCGTTCATATAGGCACCAATTTTGAAAATAGGCATTTATGGGCACTTATAGACATTTAGGCACAAACCCCAAAAATAGGCATTTATAGGCACTATAAAAACACTATAAAAGCCCTCCTTTACCCCTAATTCATGCTCATATATCAAAGTGGTGCAATAGGAACGCAAGGAAAAAAATAGGCATTTGCCTATAATCCGGTCTCTACTCATGACATGCCAGGATTTCCATATTACCACTTTACAATAACATTCGTGATACAGTGACGTTACGCAATACCAAATTTGGTGTATATCAAGCTATCGAAACGGCCGTCAGCGCACCATGAGCGTGGCATGCAAATCATATTGTACATGACTTGCACGTCATGATTTTCGTACTAACACCTGTCATTTATGTTGGTCACGCAGAAATATCTCATCGTACCAATTTTTGGATATAACGAGTTAAGAAAACGGCCGCAGGAGCACTACGGTCATGGCGAGTAAATCATACTTTTCATGACAAGTTAGTCATGATTTTCATATGACCAGTCATTCATGTTCGTCATACAGTCATGTTATGTCATACCAATTTTGGTATAAATCCCGTTAACAGTATGGCTAGGAGAGCACAAAGTCCTAGGCGGCTAGATGGATAGATATATAGACAGACAGACAGACAGACAGATAGATAGATAGATAGATAGATAGATAGATAGATAGATAGATAGATAGATAGATAGATAGATACGCTCAAAGTCGCGGAAGTTCGCTAAGAAATGCTTCGCATTTAATAAATGAATAAATTTGCTGTAACATTTTTATGATGTAACTTCCGCTAAACTACTTGGATATAAAACCATTGTCCGGCATAAACCTGACTGTTGATCTATGGCAGGCCCGTAGCCAGGAATTTTTTTCGTAGGGGGCCCCCTTGCTGAAGTCCTTGAAAAACATCCATTTTGATAATATGTCCTGAATAAAACACCCACTTCCATCCCAATTTCGGGGGGGGAAGAAAAAAAGAAGGGAGGGGGGGGGGGGGGGCGGGCCTTCAGGGTTTTCCCCCTGGCTACGTGCCTGACCTACGGTATTTATCCCCACCAAACTAACCTCATTAATTTCCTGGGAGCAGTTCGGAATAGCGCCACCAAGTTTATTGTTTCAGATTATTCCCGATAATCCAGTGTTTCCGCCCTGAAAATCCAGCTAGAACTTCCTACTCCCGTTCTTCGTAGTCGTATTGCACGTCTTTGTCTCTTGTCACAGATTCTTTTATTCAGCCCTGCGAGACAATCAGCTTATCCAACCAGTCCACCAAGGCCTTCGCGCAAGTCATCCAAACGCTTTGATTCTGCCACGTGCTCACACCACCACATTTCTGCAGTATTTCTTTCTGCACCCCGCCCGAGACTGGAATAATAATAATAATAATGATAATAATAATAATAATAATAATAATAATAATAATAATAATAATAATAATAATAATAATAATAATAATGAAATAACTGTCGGGCTCTAACGTCCCCAAACCACGATATGGTTATGAGAGACGCCATACTGCAGGGCTTGCAAAATTTCGACCAACTGGGGTTCTTCAATGTGCGCCTAATTCTAAGTACATGACATTGAAGGTGAAAACTTTAGCGCAAACAAGACAGACCACAAAGGATAGAAGAGACGAGCACTGGCGCTTACAAACAACTGCATTATTCTTCTCGCAACAACGCATATAAGTGCCATAACCGCAGCGCTTGCATGCGCATGCGTAACAAGACGTACTGCATACATAAAAACAGATTTCTAACGAAGATGCGCCCACATGAATTCGTATTCGGAAGGGTACAAAGATATAGACGTATCACTAATACAGTCAGACGTATCACTAATAAATGAACGTATACAATGAAATAGACGTATCACTAATACAATGAACACGCGCGGCTCGCCTTGGAAGAATACCACATCAAGAAAAAGGGAGCTGATTGATTGTACTAGTGATACGTCTGTATCTTTGAACCCTTCCGAATATGAATTCATGCGTACGCATCTTTGTTAGAAATCTGTTTTTACGTATGCAATACGTCTTGTTACGCATGCGCATGCAAGCTCTGTGGTTATGGCACTTATATGCATTGTTGCGAGACGAATAAAGCAGTTGTTAGTAAGCGCCAGTGCTCGTCTCTGCTATCCTTTGTGGTCCGTCTTGTTCGCGCTAAAGTTTTCACCTCAAATGCTATGTACCAACCAGGCCCAACCGAAGTTTTATCTAAGTACATGGGCCTCGAGAATTTTCGCCTCCATCGAAAATGTGACCGCCGCGGCCAGGATTCAATCTCGCGACCACCGTGGCGGGTCGAGACTGGAATGGCCTTCCGAATGAAGCAGCAGTCGCTTCAAAAGTATCATCAAGGAAGCAAGCTCTGCCGCATCCTAACCAACACAATCGATCTCACCATTGTTATGTTGCCTACCCTTCGTGTAGAGTCCCGGATGGGACCCTTGAGAAAATAAGTAAACTGGACACCAACCTTGTTCATTGAGAAATAAGTGCAAGTAATCTAAGTGTTGAATCTGTGACACGTTTTTCAATACAGCCCTCACTAAAAGAAGACAATTTCAAATATACGTTATATTTAGGCAGAAGAATGGAAACACTCATTCACTGGTTAAGGCTAGGCACATCGTACACAAAACATATTCTACCGAATGCGACTGTAAATTTATAGACGACGTTGTATGCCACCTCCTTATGGAATGCCGACGACATTACACACCGACATGCCGTTTTAAATCGGAACCAATAGAATTGAACCACAGACCGTTCAGTATAAAGAAGGTTCTGGGACCAGGGTTACCAGGTTCGGCTACTTTGCGCCAACTTGGCTACTTTTCTTAGGCCGGCGGCGGCAGAAAAAAATGTCTTGGCTACTTGGATACTTTTTGGCTAGTTTATTCCCTCCATTTGAACCAAATACGAATATCTTCAGACGTCGTAGCCGCTGGCACACGAGTATACGGGGTCCAAACGTGGCAGGCAAGGCGTGCTTCCAACTCCCAAAATTAAATTTGACGCTTGTCTTACACAAAAGAAAATACTTTTTTTTTATACGTGGCAGGGACTCGAGGGGAGAACTGCTGCATGGGGCCTCATTTAGTAGACCACTGCAATCGTAATTAAAGAGGACAGTCGATAGTTCTCCGCATCCAAGACGCTCCGCACTCGCCGACATTTGAGATCGGACTTCCGATAAACTATCTGTGCTATTTTTCAGGATTAGGCACAGATTTTGACCGACACGGGAGTATTAACTGCTCGGACATCGTCATCACGCGAGAAACGACTGCTAAAAGGACTATAATTTATGCTTCTATCTCTAACTGGAATTTTGAGCACCCTCATACAGTACTTATTTTTTGTGACCTCAAGGCTGCAGTGCTTCCAGTCAAGTCACGCAGCAGGCTTGAAGAAAATGTCATTTCCGCATCTGAGCAAGAAACCTCGTGATCCTGCACGAATTGACTGCTAAGGTAGGCAATTTATGCTTTAATCTTAGCAATTAGGATTTCAAAAGGTTCTTGCTGTACCCATTTACATATCCACTAAAAGGCCCTTGCATTAAGTCATTAAAATACAAATATCACAGCGTGGCTACTTTTGGCTACTTTTGCAGCCCTTGGCTCAAGGTGGCTACTTTTTGGATAGTTTTTCCGATTTCGTGGCTATTCTTTTTGCCATTTAAACCTGGCAACCCTGTCTGGGACCATGGCCAACCAGAGCCTTACACAGACGTACTCTTTAAAAGCGTCAAAACGCTCTCTTGAAGAGTCTGGCATTGCTGGCCCTTATGAACGCATGTTCCTAATAATTATTATAAGGTCACTTATTGTAATATGCATGTTCTGTTTATTATATGTATGTCCTAGTTATTCGATGTGTTGACCGTCATGTCGCTCATATTTGAGAATTCATCTTCATGATGATTAGACACATTGTTCGGGTCTCTATTGATTTTATTACGAATATTTTCTTTTACCTTTTGATGGTGCTATTTGACATATGTGTGTTTGTACGTTTGATTTTCTTTCGCTATCCTAGTGTTTGTGTGCTTAGCTGCAGTGTTGTATGCTCGATCTATTTCAGAACTAAGGAGTAGCCTGCACCTTGCTTGAGCGCCAACATCTCCTCCATATGCAATAAACGAAATAAGTCTGACCAGTTCCTAAATATTTTGCAATGTTCAAAATAGTTTCGTGAATAAGTACAGCCAAACAAAATACAAAAATACGAAAAGCTATGAATTCGGTGTTACTGTGTGAAATATCTTAAACATGCTTATAGTTTTCTTGCCAGAGATGCCTACGTCACAACGCTGTATGTGTGTTCTGAACAAAAATGTGTGCAACTAAATTGAGTTTTCTATTGCCTTGATTTGCAATAACCGTCAGAATAACTTTGTACCACTTGCATCAGCACCAAGGAGGAAACTTATGATTAACTCCGTTTCGGGAAAAGAAAGTTAAGATGCAAATTTCTGAAGAAGAAATAGAATGACAACGGGTGAGCGGTAAATAGCGAAATAACTGCCCCATATAAAATCTAAAACACATGAAGAAGAGTTTAATTCAACTCTGCCTTAAGTGGTGCGGTCATGTTTTTATGACAGAGTTTATGTGGTTACACTTCCTGGTGCCTTTGGTTAAGGAAATTTTCTGAGACTTCTCAAATTTCGCGCACAGATGTGAAAACGCACGCGCTTGCACAAGAGCCAACGTAGAACGCCAATTTTGTGAGAATGGCGGGGTATTTAACACACACCATCTTAGGGGATCTAGCGTAAAATATAAAGGCACTGTGTAATGAAACATAATTTTTAAGACCTCAGATCTTGTAAACTGTATCTTTAATTTGTGACTTTAAGAATAGCCAATATCACGCTTGACAACACGCTCCTCAGTATCTATGATCCCTGTGAATCCGCAGTAATGCTGACGCAAATTGAAGGCGATAACCTTGTTATTTTCTTTTGGCGCATGATAACGCCTGCTTCCGAGAGCAGCTGCTTTCGAGCAGAGAACAACTGCTTCAGGCGAATGTCCACGTCCACGAAGTTTGTAGAGCAGTAATATGAAAACAAATATTGTAATACTACCACAAAGCAAACGAAGGTGAACTGCCATAGGAGGTAGTCATGAAACTTTATGCAACATACAACACTTTATGGAGGTTCAAATCTCATTGTACGGAAAGTTCCGACGTTAGCAGATGCGCGCGAGTACAGCTGGCAGAGCCCTCACTATGGGAGGTCAGCGCGTGACGATCCGTTGGTGCGCGCAAAGCAATAAAGCGGAATGAGTCAACCAAGGCGAAAACCCTCAGCGCTTCATTTCAAAGTCATAAAACTATCGTTTTTAGGTCACGCAGTGAGCGGCGATCGTAAACCTGCGCAGGCTCAAGAAAACCCGGTCATCGAAAATACAGTTTTACTTCATTGAAACACAGTGGCCGTATTTGAGTCATAGCGTCCTCTTCAGATGAAAGATGTGGCTACACTCAATTCGCTGGTGTGAAAGAAATCAAGTAGATTGTTACTTGTGATTTCACGCGTAAAAAGAGTCGCCGAGGTAGACAGGTAATATTTAAGGTTCACATATACCTTAGTGTACAGTGCTAAAGTTGGTCTTACGTAGTTTTCAGAATCTATCTCTTTTATAATGAAGACTGCATTTCTTTGTGGTGTTATCTTGCGCGTGCGATGGCAGACTTCCACCATACAGGGATTCGCTTTGTTAAGGCATGTGTATATTAAGCAACTTGTTTCACTGTAATATTGCTATCAATTTCCTTAAGGCACTCGCAAAACTCACACTCCATGCATCATATCTGAAGACACATAAATTAGACACGGAACGTTGAAGAACCCGTGAAGCATCTGTAAGTGCCAAGTGTCAACTAAGACATGAAAATATGCTTGGACATGGAATGTCGCTGGAACCAACGTTCTGACAAATGAAATTTAATTCATTACGGCAGCAGCGAAAACAGGTCCCCTTGCCGAATCATTGGTTTCAGGGACATTTCATGTGCTAGCAACTTTTAATCTCCTAAAGCCTTCATCGTCCCCTTTTCTTCTGTCGCGTTGATTTTAACTGCCAACTAAATGTTTCGTGAATGATAAGTCGTTGATATCCAGATTTGTGCCTGACATGCATAGGCGTGCGCGGGGAGGGGGGGGAGCAGGGAGGGGGGCACTCCCCTTATGCACTTAAGAGGGGGGAGGGGCTCCATACTTTGATTTAACAGGGGGGGGGGTGCTGCGATAAACCTTCGCCGCATTCAAGGGAAACCTTTGCTGATATGAAAAAAAGAATCGGCCGAAGGTAAGATCAGAAGGCAATAAGAAAATCACTTCACAGACAGACAGACAGACAGACAGAGAACGTTATTGAGGTCCTGATGAACTGCGTCGTAACACCCCCTTTTAGGAGGGAATCCGTAGCAGTCGCGGGCCGCTCCCACGTAGGGACCGGAAGACCGTGGCCTTCCGCCCTCTCGCAGGCCCTCTGGACAGCCCGAAGTTGAACCGAGAAGTCACCGCTGTTTAGGGCTTCCTTCCAGTCCACTTCTTTGTTAAACT
>JALIZH010023951.1:0-105193 GCA_030522465.1 Rhipicephalus appendiculatus | reverse complement strand
AAATGCGACCTCCGCGGCCGGGATCGAACCCGCAACCTTCGGGTCACAGACAGAAGAAAAATCGATCCTGTGCGAGTAGACTCGGCCAATACTAGGCTAAAAGACCTTTCTGGCCTTTTAGCGGACTGGCTACTTCCTTCTATGCTGCCCTTCTCAGCCATGCTGAGAAGGGCAGTGTGTTAATTCGACGGTGGATACTTGAACTCACCGTGCTGGACAATAAATAAAAGAAGAGACCGTGTTCTGCAAACCATGAAAGAAGAAAAAGGAAATTGCATATCTTTGTTAACCGTTGGCGCCTTTGCGCCATCATCAACTATCGCATTTGTTTTTTTGCTTTCCTGTCGTAGATATAGGTCGCGCACGTCTTTCTTAGGAATTATTTGAATTTATGTAAAAATTGATTGCGCCTATATTTACGATTTCTGGGTTCCTAAAACCGGTGTTTTGCCTGCCTATTTTTGCGCCTAAAACATGCTTTTTTGGTGCCTAAAAATCCGGCCTCTACTCCTTATAATACATAATTATGTCCATGTATGATCAAAAGGTTGTGTTTATAATTGCATGCCATTATTTCTCCGTGAATTTTTTTGCGCTGCAGGTGGACACGTCTGACATTCAAAGGAGCATATACCATGACACACATTACCAGTCATCTGTGATGGTACGGCAGGAAGGCGGGAAATGTGGAAGTCGTAAGTTATGTCGCTAAAGGCCGCGCCCTACGCTAATAGTAGGATTGAAAAAAAGAGCTATAAAACTTCGGCATATTCCCACGCCTTGAGCGTCAAGAGTGAAGTGTGAACATAGATTTGCTGCCTTTTATACAGGCAGTAATCGCGATAGTGATGACGTCAGTCCCGTCACACACACGTGCACTGCCACCCGCACCGCACTGCACTTACACAAACGCATTGACGCAACACTCCATCCCCATTATGCGAAAGTTTCATAGGACTCTGATGGACATAGCGATCTGTGGGTCGTCTCTCACTATTGCTGCAACGCTACGGAAGGTGGAAGCGGGCCTTGTGAAAAGGCTGTCCCGGCTTCTTCCAGTTGTGACTGTATGGGCGAAGTGGGCCCGTGCTGTTGGCTGGAGTTTCCCTGCACCACGTCTGGCACTGGCGCTGATGGAAGGTCCCCGGCACAGGCGTCCATTCGCTTCTGCAACCCGTCTGGCTGTGTCTGGCTCGTCATAGGATTCCGTCGGCCGATTATCAGGTGACGACTTCTCCGGTAGACTGCGAGGTCATAGGTTGTCTGCGTGAACATACCGCTGTTCGGTTCCCGTACGGACCAAATAGGTGGAAATACTCACGCGCCTAAGCACCATTGTTGCCAGCCATTTTTCCTCGCCCGGCCTCAAGCCATTTAGAAAAACAGGCTCTGCTTCCACTAATTCTCGCGATTTGGCTCGGTTTTGATTTGCCGCATCATTTCTCCTGTCTACCTTTTCTTGCATTCGTTGTTCAAGATCGGGCCGCAGAAGGCTGAGCCGTGTCCGAGGCTTCCATGGTATGAACAGCTGGGCTGGTGTTTCCCCTGTTCTTCCGGTCGTTGTATTCCTGTACGCGAAGAGGAATTGATCAATACGATGCTGGAGCGACCGCAGTTCGCCATTTCGTTTCTCCTCTCAGGTCTTGCTTAAAAAGATTTTACATTTGCGCGCAACGCTCAGTAGTGCCTTTCGAGGCACAATGCTAAGGAGGGGTCCCTGCATGCCGGTTTCCATTACGTCTCAAAAAAGTCTCAAAGCGGGCCGAAGTGAACTGTGAACTATTGTCCGTTACTATTTCTTCAGGTCAAACATAGACCGCAAGCACACTGTGCAGCTTTTCCGCCGTCTTTTCACTGCTTGTTGCATTCATAGCAAAACTTCCAGCCACTTCGAATGAGTCTCCACCAACAAAGAAACTAACGTTGATTACGATATACAACATCGAGATTGACTCGCTGTCATCTGCCTGCAGACCATCCACAAGAGAACAAGGGAACTCTGGATGCTGAATTTTGGGTCAACTGACACGTGACGCAGGCAGTCACTGATTGTTCGACGCATTAAGTTAAGCCGGGTCACCAAACATGGCTTCGCGATAACATTTCCATACGGGTCATGCCTGGGTGACCTTCATGCAGGATTGGCAGAACGTTTTCTTGCGAGGACAGTGGCACAACCAACCGGTTTACCCCCGTTACGCGCTCCAGTTCCACAGAAGGTTCACTGCGTCGCCTAAAATATGCCGTTAATACTTCATCTGTCGCATTTGATGGACACCCGTTTTTTCTGAACAATATGACCTTAGAGAGCGCTTTTTCTTTCCGCGTTTCAATCCTTAGCTGTTCCGCGGAGAGCGCGTAAAACACTGAAAAGAAGTGCTCTTCCTCCGGCTCCTCTACCTGCTCTGGAAGCGGCGATCTTGAGAGTGCGTCCGCGTTTGCGAGATCATTTGCTTTGCAGTGTACACACTGCTAGTTGTATGCTGCCAGTAACAACGCTCAGTGCTTCACGCGCGTTCCCGACATAGCCGGGACCAGCTTGTCATGTCCAGATATCCGTGGCAATGGTTGGTGGTCTGCGTATATGGAAACATTTCTGCCGAACAAATATTTGTGGAACTTCTGTTCCCCGAATACCGCGGCCAGCGCCTCTTTTTCTTTGTGGGTGTTGCCTTGTTCAGCCTTGGTCAGTGTTTTCAATGCAAACATTATAGGCTTCTCTTCTGAGACAATTTTATGAAAGAGTATCGCACCAACACCACACGCCAATGCGTCGCAGACGAGACCAAGCTCCTTTATTGGGGTATGGAAAGACAGTACGGAATTCTGCGTCAGCCATTCTTTCCCATAGCCGCTACAAAAACGGAAACGTTCTGCTGAGCGCTCACCTGTGTGGCTCCGAGGTAGAGCTCGAAGCACTCCTATTGGGTAAATACATATTGTGTACTATCGTATTGTGTAAATACAGGTATCGTTCGTAGTTTTCCCGTATTATTTTTGGTGGAAGTTCGAGGTGCCGGCAAAGACATTCAGCATCGTAATGCAAGTAGCCACAAATGTACACGACTGTATGTTGCGATGAGCGCTTGTTTTCTTACTTCAATGTGGTCGGGTTTGATCCACAAAAGCACTTACCACCACTCGGCGCAGGCCGCCCGGCTACATGAAAGAAAACTCTAGATTGTTTTAGTCTAGTCAGATAGGATTGCACGCACGACACGAATGACCGTGTTTGTTCTCCAACTAAAGCGAGCGCCAGCGGTAACGGTGGAATGTTTCCTCGCTGACTTATAAAAAAATGAACCCATCCGCCGACAATTATATTACCAACGGCCTGTGAAATTGCTCAACGCTATCGTTTTCCTGTGATTGCTACTGGCTTCTGCAGTGTTACTCGATTTTCGGCGCACAAATTCGCCTAATAAAGAGTTTTATCATCTGGAGCCCAACGTCTACAGCCCGTCTTCTGAAGCGTTCGGACAACGTGGCAATATGTGTACTGAAGATGTCGTAGTACCCAACGACAGAGGAGACCTGTTGGTCAGTGAGAGAGATAAAATCTCGTTCGTAAAGATAAGGAAAAAAAATCGATAAAGCCCAAGAAGAGCCGAACAGTCACATTGTGTGATAGAGTAAATCCGGAAGCTCAGCTGCGGAAGGAAGGCAGCTGACATATGTAAAAAAATCACGCCATATCCACGAAGTGAAAGATGATGAGTGGGCGAAGCTCGATCGTTTTCATCCTGGGAGAAAGAGAATGTGTGGTCTGGAACGCGCTTATACTTCATGGTCATCAGCGTCATCGTCATCGTTATCCACGTGTAGTGTGTACATTCCACTATACTGCGTCATCGTCATCGTTATCACGTGTAGTGGGTACATTCCACTATACTGCGTCATCGTCATCTTTATCACGTGGAGTGGGTACATTCCACTACACGTGGCTACCTACCCACCTTCCTACTACTACAACAACAACTGCAGAGGAGGGACAGACCCACACCCTAAGGAGCTTCGCCCCTAAAAAAGCTTCCCCATCTCCCGCTAAAGGGAACCATGTGTGGATGCGAAGCAGCGGGGGGAGATGGTTAGCTCGAGCGGGAGAAACGTCGCCGCTCTCGTTTCGAGGCAGCGGCCCGGGCGCTCATCGCGGCGCTGCACAGGAGAGAAAATGAGGCGCGCTCCGTCATTTTCATACCGCGGAACTACCGAGGCGCCCCCAGCGGTATTATGCAGCAGTCGCACCACCTGTCGTGCGCGCCGCTCCGTAGAGGATTCCTAGAGGAGAGGACGGGGGGAGCCGTAGGAGAGGGGGGAGGGGACGCGCATGCGCTGTGGGGTTTGGGACGCTGGGGCCGCTCCGTAGAGTAGAGGATTCCTAGAGTAGAGAAAGGGGGTGAGCGTAGGAGAGGAGAGATAGGGGGGAGGGGACGCGCATGCGCTGTGGGTGGTGTAGGACGCGGGCGCCGCTCCGCAGAGTAGAGGATTCATAGAGGAGAGAAAGAGAGGGGGGAGGGGACGCGCATGCACTGTGGTGGTGTGGGACGCGGGAAGGAGGGACGGATTGCTGCCACGTTATACTTGCAAACTTCTTAATCTCATCTGCCCGCCTAATTTTCTGTCACCCTCTCACGCGTTTGCCTTCTCTTGGAATCCAGTCAGTTACACTTTATGACCAGCGGTTATCCTGCCAAGAATACCGCCATATAAATTGCGGGTATGTACGTGGCATGAAAACTTCATATGGAATATCAATTTTCACACCGAATATTTTTCCCAACCCATAAAATACCCATATCGTGTAATCTACGCGCACTTAGTTCTCTTGGATGACAGCGGATCACCTCACGCGAGCGATCATTGTCGGGGAATTTGAAGTGACTGATTCGAATTCCTCCAATAAATGGATCCCCCAGTTTTTGATAGAAGGGTTTGAGCTAGTGTTTCGACAATCCAAGTCACGCAACCACAGCAGACATGGTGGGCTAAGCATTCACACAAAGCAGAAAAAAAAACCTCAATGTGTAACGCAGTGGAGACAAAGCAATTAACAGTGTTGTTTCAAAATAAATTCCGTGGATACTGCATGTAGGCTTTTTTTTTTTTTTGGTATGAGGTGGCATTTGATAATGCCTTCGTACAAGGCTTGTATAATCTTGTGTAACGAGCTTCCCAGGATGGCAAGGCTTCGTTATTTTTTTTTCGGGGGGGGGGGGGGGGGGGGAGGCGCTAGACCATGGTAGCTGCATTCGCTGAAACGTTGTAGTCACACGGCGTCCGCGCTGCGTCTGTCGTCAGCGCCTAGAAAGGCTTAACGGAACAAAATCTACGCGACCACCGAAACGCGTATTAGACACAAAACATTTCAGTAAGACTGATAACTGGGCAAGTTAGTATGTATCCATATTTAAACTTCTTAGCGCGCAGAAAAGACGACGACAAGAAAGATAGAAACACACAAGCGCTAACTCTCAAATATTTATTTTTTAAGGGAACTATACATACAAGTACCCAAGAACCAGCATAGAGCAAGTACGGCGCAAGTCATGTGACACACTGTCAGAAGGGCTAAACAATCTCCTTCTATGCTGTGTACTCGCGGGCCGTTTACTGACGAGAGCATGCTTTGACGGAATAGTGGTCCAGAGCATTACTCTGGCGGAATTCGTCAGGGTAATTCTGTGACGGGGTAACGCCCCTAGACCGCGCACAAGGGAAATAAATACGGACGGCAATGATCCATATCCTTTTGCTCACGGATGCACGTTGTCTTAGAAGGAGCGAATTTTTTTATATGATCTTGGGGAGCAAGTAGTCGAACCTCTGCAACGCCCACTGAGGTGCTGTGGCTAAAGGAGACCAAGAATATGGGCCCTCTCCGCTGTAATCTTCGTACTATTTACGTTTATTAGAGCTCATTCTCTCTCTCGTCTTATGCCATTGATGGTAACACTAGTTTCTCGCTGCAAAGGAATGATTCGCACACGTCTCACTTAGAACGATCCTAATTAAGCAACTTGACGTATTCACTGATTCTTTAGCGGCTATCCAGGAACTCAAGAAAGGTCACAAGTTCATGGAAATCTTCGAGGCGATACACAAGATCAGCCGCAATACAGCCACTTGCGTCAGGGTACACTGGATTCAAGGCCATGCTGCGAACCCTCACAATAATGCTGCCTATCAACAGGCACACTGCCCTCCTAATATAGACCTTCCATCTATTCCCCTTCCACCTCAACCCCTAAACTCACTCCGTGCCCGTAAAAATGTTCTCCGGCAGGATACACGCGCTCTTATCCCCCCGTGTGTCTGCTCTCTCCCCCTTCATCTTACTAGGGCGGAGGAAGTTGTGCTTAGGAGGCTTCGGGCCATAGGTGGCCCTTACACCGGCTCGTATCTCAACGTGGAACTGGTCGCATTTACCAGTGGGTGATACATGCCCGTACTGTTCTGTTCCGGTAATGCAAGCAGATGCATACCATCTGATATGGACGTGCCAAGGCTTACAGTCGGAACGATCCCGTCATCTGCTGCAAGCCGGCCTTCGCTACAGTGACACAAACAGTTACAACCGATGGATACATGACAACACATTCCACAAGACACTGCTTCACTTCATACACAACACCGGCCTAACGGCGCACATTTAATACAGATATACTCAACAAATATTATGCCTTAAGGGCAAGTCTATGTCGCAAAAAAAAAAAAAGTGAGCAGATGATGTACCCATTCTTCTTCGTACAGCTTCAAGACCCGTTTTCTTCAAACTACGTGTTTATTTCGCTTCTTTGATGTATAAGATGTCATTTTTAATAAACCCAAGTCCTGATTATGCTTATTAACTTTTTTTTGGTATACCCTAAGTACGAATGATCGAAAAGCGATGCCCATGCATTGCGTAATTTGGTCACTCTCTCCCCCGTTTTGCAGGAAGGAATTGTCAATCACAATTTGCGAATTAGGCCTCTCCTCGAAGGCGAACGATCACTGCAAGGTCAGATACCCCACGCGTTGTTTGAAGTACCAGTCACACAAAATTTTAGCGAAGTGGGTAAGCGATACATTTTTTGTTACCTTTTAGTTTGTTTTCTGGAGGGTCATGGTTGTTCTCTGTAACTATATAACAGGTAACTCACAAGCTTGGTCCTTAACGGGAAACCCCTTAAGTGCTTTATTTTTTTGAACATTTCCCGACCAAAAGTGCCTATATTTTTATTGCTGATATCGAATCTGATTGTACTAAAAAAGCATCTAGTTGATGTTCAAAAAATATTTGTACCACATATTTACTCAAATAAACACAATGAAGTTCATTCTGAACAATACATAGGGAAGCTGCTACCTGCGGCTAATAAAAATAAACACCTTGTGAAGAAAACAGTTGCAGACGCCACATCTTTTTTCACTTGTGTAGGCTAAGCACCCTTAGGCAATTTCACTCGGGAAGCTTCGGAACTGTGTGGGAAATTTCAGAACACAGAATAACGGAAAGCGGCTTCACTGGCGAGCACTCGCGATGTTTGCTTCCGACTTGTCTTCATCATCACCAGGTGAGCTGCTCAATTCACCGTCATCGCTGTCTTCACTTCCGGACACAAGATAAACATCTGTATCCGAATTATCATCACTCGAAGAAGATGACGAAAATAAAAAGCATCTTTTTCGTGTGGACGGTCCAGCTCTGCATGGGTCGCTGCCACCACACGCCATATTTCCATACAAAAACCACGCTCCTGTCACATAAGAAAACTAATTGGTCGAGTAATTGCTGCCATCTAGTGGATGACACGCAATGTAAGCCGTAGACGAGCGCTTCTCGTCCTGAACACTAAAGGGGAGTACGTATTCAGCTAGGACGAGCTCTGCTCGTCCAAAACAGTTTGGGGACAGTTTGGGCAGGACGAGCTCTGCTCGTCCAAGGCACTTAAGGGGTAAAGTGCGGAACACTTTAGGCGGCAGGCTGTCGTATGCTGTCGTTGTCGCTTGGCGTAACACAGGCAAAACCACATATAGCATAACCAACTGTAGCACATTGAGCGCTCTCTCGCGTCCAATGAGAAGCCTTTTTCCTCTGGAGCGCCTTGATGATGACATTAACTGTTAACACTTAAAAAAAAGCCACGTATAAAAATAAAAAAGAGGAAGCAAGTGAAATAAAGAAAAAAGGGAAATGAAAAAAAATAGAAAGAAACATAAAAGTAAAGACAAAAAGACAGACAGAACTGGAATATACAAAACAAAGAAAGAGGGAGGGAAACAAACAGAAAACCGAAGAGAAACAAAGAAGGCTGAACAGCTCCGCCCTTCCTTCAGGCTCGGCACCACTAGTGAGCAGAGTTGTACACGCTCCACTAGAACAGTAACGAAAACAGTTGCAGAGCACACTTGCTACCCAACAATACCACAGCTTGTTACTCCCTGCGAAACTTGAGTTTCTTTAGGACTGCCTCAGTTTCTATGTTTTGATACACTGTCAATTAAATGACGCACTCAAGTCACTCAATCCTGGACACCTTGAAAGACTGAACTATGAACGCTGAAGTGTTCGCTCCATACTGTATTTCGACCAACCTGTTGGTAAACGCTTTCAGATGGTGGGTTTGCCTTTCTTGAAGGTATTTAAGAACCGAATAGCATGGTTCTGCTATAGCAGGGTTCTCAAACACGCGGCCCGCCGACCTCTTGCGTGCGGCCCGCGGCCTGCACATGAGTCTTCGTCCCACTTTTAGTTTATGACTTTGTGACTGTTCGTGCCATTGTTAAAATGGTGCTGGCATCATTTCTCGCTTAAGCAGGCTTGACTGGTCTTAAGCATTTCTTTCGTGAGGCACCAATGCGGTAACCTTGTGTTGAAACATAAGTGTCCGAAAAAAAAGCTTTATTCTTCAAGATCGGTGACCTGATTTTAGTCATTGTGTAGGTCGGTATTGACATGTTTCAAAACCTGACGTCAAATACCGTTTATAAATGACCCATAGATAAAGTATGAGAAAGGGCTTCTTTGAAATGGCAAAGTTAGCTGACATTTTCTTCAATCTCTCTCCCCCCCCCTGCTTGCCACTTCCACTTACTCACTGTGCCAGCCACTTGCAGTACTAAATTTGGCGACTGCGGCCCGGCAGGTGATGCGAGTTTGAGACCCCTGTGCTATTGGAATGTAGCGCTAGCTGCGCATCCCAAGAATCATCGGCTGGCAGTCTACATTGTCCTGTGACCACGACGGTTCGAGTCAAATTCGCTACCTTCGAAGAATCCGAGGCAAAGATGACAAAAAGTATTGTAACGTACTAGAGTAACTCAGGCGAACATGATCCAAACCAATTCCATCCTTTTCGTTCTCCTTTACTAGACTCCCCCTTCACGCGCCAGTCACTTCGTTGGTATGATCCACTACATTCGCCACCCCCTCTCCCCTAGAGTCGGAGCCTGAAGACGAAGAGGCGGGAATACGGAAATCACGCGGCACATAAAGTTTCAACTTTCTTGCATGGGCGGGAAAAACACGGTTTCGGCTTTTGGTGCCCAGTTCTGGAATAACTTCCAAGCGGAACGTAACAGGACCTAGGGCTTTCACCACCCGAAATGGACCCGCAAACCGGGGAAGAAACATCTGGCAACGCTGTGGAACACGTTGGGTGCGTCTAACCAGCACTAGGTCTTCCGGTTTGAAAGCGGTGTAATTCTCATTGGAAGGCGAGCGGAATTTCGCCTGGTGATGCGCTATGGCCAGGTGCGCTCTAAAGCGAGCCTTCCGAAGGAGCTCCGCAGTACTGGTGTCGTCCGGACGGTGGTGCGCCGTTGTGCTCAAACCAAAGAAACTCTCTTGCGGAAGCCTTGGCGTCCTTCCATAGATAAGCTTGAACGGTGACTCCCGTGTTATTTCCTGCTGTGACGTATTGAGGGCGAAGACAGCTGCGGCAACGTATTCGTCCCAGTTGTCATGACTAGGGCTCACGTATGACGACAGTATGTCCTTTATGGTACGGTTTGTACGTTCCACCAGACCGTTTGTTTGTGGGTGCTGAGGGGTGGCCGCTGCATGTCGAATTCCATGGTTATTCAATAGGTTTCTGAATGCGCGCGACGTGAAAGCCGTGCCGCGGTCGGTGATGAGCAAGCGTGGTGTGCCGTGTTGAAAAACGACGCACTCGTTTACGAACGTGAGGACGTGCTTCGTGGAAGAGTTAGGGACGGCCCTGACTTCGATCCACTTTGTGAGATAGTCCGTGGCAACGATGAGGAACCTGTTGCCGCGCGACGTACGTGGAAACGGGCCCATGTGGTCAAGTCCCACTATCTCAAAAGGCGTTTCCGGAGGAGAGATGGGTTGCATGGGGACCGGTGGCGGATTTGTGACGGCCTTCCGGGCCTGACAGACCGTGCACGACAAAACGTAGCGGGATACGTCAGTGTGCATGCGCCGCCACCAAAACCTCTCTTTGATGCGTGCCAGCGTCTTGTGAAGCCCGAGGTGACCGGCAGTCGGGCTGTCATGGCACATGAACAGCACCGATTGTCGCATGGTTGCAGGCACGACAGGCACGCACGACCCATCCCGATGATTTCGGTGACAAAGGATTCCGTCTCGGACGACATAAGACGCAACAAGACTTTCACGACGACGCTTGGGAGTGCGTACTTCCCCAGATAACCGCTGGATTATATCGACGATTTCTGCGTCTTGTAGCTGTGTGGAGTGTAAATCAAGCACTGCGGTGACTTGCGAGGTGTCGTTGAGAGCTGTCGGATGGCGAGAAAGGTAGTCAGCGTCCTGACTACCTTTCTAAGGTATAATCTTGCAGCTTTAAAGCCCACCTGGCGAACTTAGCGTTGAGGTCTTTTTTTGTTTGAAGCCAGCGAAGGGCGACGTTGTCGGTAACGACCGTGAAAGTTTTACCATAAACGTACGAGCGAAATTTTTCGACTGCCCAAACTACCGCCAAGCACTCAAGTTCGGAGGCGTGGTATCGGCTCTCTGGTTCACTGAGCCGGCGGCTAGCATAAGCGACCGGCCTCTCCTGCCCGTCCTCGTTAAGTTGCAAGAGAACAGCTCCGAGGCCAAGACCGCTGGCGTCCGTGTGTAGAATAGTTGGCGCATTTTCGTCGTAGTGCGCGAGTGTCGGTGGTGACTGAAGGGCAGTCTGGAGGTCGCGGAAGGCAGCTTCTTGATCGGGACCCCATTTCCAGCGAACTTCTTTCTTCAACAACTCGTTGAGAGGTGCCGCGCGGGAAGCGAAGTCAGGGACAAAGCACCCGAAATATGAAGCAAAGCCTAGGAAACTTTTAAGCTGCTTAGCCGTGGTGGGAGGCGGAATACAGGCGATGGCTTGGATCTTTGTGGGATCAGGGCTGATGCCTTTGGCGCTGACTACGTGTCCCAAGTAAGTAACTTCCGAGAAGCCGAAGAAGCACTTTGAAGGCTTAATGCAAAGGCCAGCGTCTTGTAGAGCACGCAAGACCATTTCCAAGCGCCTGAGGTGTTCGGGAAACGTAGGAGCATAGACGATGATGTCGTCTAGGTAAACCAAAGCCATCGACCACTTGAGATGCCCAAGAACCCGGTCCATTATTCGCTGAAATGTAGCAGGAGCGTTGGAGAGGCCAAATGGCAGGCGGTTAAACTGGTATAGTCCGTCCGGAGTTGTAAAGGCGGTCTTCTCAACGTCATTTGGGTCCAGTTCCACCTGCCAATATCCAGAAAGAAGATCCAGGGTAGTGAAAAAACTGGCACCATGCAGGCGGTCAAGGGCATCATCCAGACGAGGCAGCGGACACACGTCCGGTTTGGTGACACTGTTTAGTCGTCGATAATCCACACAGAAACGAATCGTGCCGTCTTTCTTCCTGACGAGAACTAAGGGGGGACGACCAGGGACTGGACGAGCGCGATATGATACCGCGTTTAAGCATGTCATCCCCACTTGCTTAGCGATTTCTGCGCGTTCAGAGGCAGAGACTCGCCGCGGGTGATGTCGAATAGGAATTTCAGAGCCGGTATCGATTCTGTGCTGCGCCAAAGGAGTGTAGCCGAGCTCACTGGGTGACATGGCTACGCAGTTACGGAATTTTCGTAGAAGTGCTTGAATCTCATATTTCTGTGACGGAGTTAAGTTGGGGCCGAAGTTGAATTCATTCCAGTCTAAGGGCGAAGTAGTTGGTGGGCAAGGTGTTCCGGGCTGCACTACTGCCACGACAGACGGTGCTTCAAGGTAGGTACAGGTACCGAGGACGGTGTCTGACGGCACGCACAGGTCACTGTCGGACAGGTTGAAGACAAGCACTGCAAAGGTCTTGCCGGAACACTGATGAAGGGCCCGCGGCATTGCGAATTCACCTCCAGGGCGGGAACAAATGGCGATTTCTACAAGAATGTCCGTGTCGGCAAAAGACTTCGCGTGGCTGTAAACGGGCACCCACGCAGCAGACGACAAGGGTATGGTAACTGAGGTTGCCGTAATCACAGGATGCAAAAGCGGTGATGATTTCCCAACTTCAGGCTGTTCCCTTCTCTTTGTACCCACGGCCATACACGTTCTCGTGCTTAGAATGCCGAATTGAGAAGAAAATTTAGTAACCAGACTTTTCATCGTGCGGTAGTTGTCAGCGAGCACGGAACGCACTTTGTGAACAGTTTTGTATATGACTTGATGCAACGGGAAATACGACTGCCCAGGACAAGCTTTATTGGAGGCTTCAAGATTTGCTGGAGATGGTATCGACGTGGAAGATATCAGTTCAATGGTGCAATCAGTGCCGCTAAACTTCAAAGTAACGCCAAACGCTGCACACCAATCACAGCCTAAGATCACTGGCACACACAGGTTTGGGACGACAAGGAACCGGTGTCTCGCTGTCTTCCCAAGCGCACAAACATTCAGGCAGACTTCGCCGAGGCTAGGTAGAGCAGCTCCGTCAGCCAGGACGAGATGGGGTCGATCGACCTGTGCAGGGTTCACCGAAAATCTTCCGAACAAAAAACTCAACGTGAGAAAACTGAAGGCAGCCCCTGTGTCCACAAGTGCTTCAACATGCTGCGGCGGTTCTCCAAGCTTCACCGGCAGAGTTGGCATCTCAGTGAAGGGGCCAAGTGAAAGGAGAGGGGCTTCAGCTATCATGCGGGGTCCTGCCCTCGGCGGCCCGCATTGTAGTTTCCGGAGGGAAACTTCGCACGAGCAGCCGAGTTTGTCAGCGACTCGGACATCCCAGGGCAGTTACGAGCAAAATGCCCAACGTCGTTGCAGTGGTAGCACCGAAACATCGCTGAAGGCTCGTGAAGCCGAGCAGGAGAATTTCGGGCCCCGGAGGGCACGTCCGTGTAGGTTGGCCTCCGGTACGGATCTTCAGCTGCTTGCGAGCGTTCTTGTACCTCTGCCCTCAAGAGCGATGGCTAGAGCTGATGGTACGTCGGTCGGACGAGCGAGGCGGACGAAACGCTGGACGTTTCTGTTATTGATGGCGTCAACAAAGGCATTAGCAGCAATGAGGTCCATGGTTGCGGTCGGGCAACCTGATAAGGCCTTCCGGGACAAGCTATCGACGTGAGCAGCGAGTTCTTGAAGGTCTCGCCGACCCTGTCGGACGTGTTTCAGTTGTGTGAGGTAGAGCTGAAGAAGATGACGGTCACCAAATCGGGTTTCGAGCGCCGATACCAGAACTCCATAGTCCGAGCGGATGATTTGCGGGATGTACTCCAGGTATTCAGCCGCAGCGGCACGGAGTTGCACAACGAGCACCTGAGCTTTGTCTTGAACTGTCCAGCCGTTTAGGGCAGCAACGGACTCGAACTGCACCAGAAATGCGGCCCACGATGTGGTACCATCAAAGGTAGGTAGTGGAAGTTGTGCGCGAAAAAAACCGAGACTGAGCTGACATGGGGACATTTTGTTCGACCGAGGTAGACACGCGTTGCTGACGGCTAGACTGCGTCTCGATATGACAGAGACCCGTGCAGCCAGGTCTGCGACGACGTCATCTGCCGTGGAGGTACATTGGGCAAGCGTGGTCTCAAGAGATAACAGGCGAGCAGCAAAGCGAGTCTCGAAATCTTGAATGAGGGCTCTTCTGTCGGCCTCACCTTGTGAAGCAAGAGCTTGTAGGCAATCTGGCATAGGTAGACTGGCCGCAGTGCTTGACTGGTGAGGTTGAGTTGGTGCGCCCTGGCCATCAAACTCCGACGGAAGAGGCTGACGGGGCGCTGGTGGCGGGATGTTTGATGAGACTGGGGCCCCCCGCGACCTCTGCCAAGCTTCCCTCCGTAGTCGGGACAGCAGGTCCCAGGGCCGTCGACGACGTGTCGTCCTCCATAGGGTTCATCGCTGAACCGCCTACTGTTGCTGTCTCCGCAGAAGCCTTGCTCCGTGTAAACATGGGTTACCGTTGTCACCGCTGCCACCAAATGTAACGTACAAGAGTAACTCAGGCGAACACGATCCAAACCAATTCCATCCTTTTCGTTCTCCTTCACTAGACTCCCCCCTTCACGCGCCAGTCACTTCGTTGGTATGATCCACTACACTATTGAGGGCCTTGAAAACTCGCGATTCCCTACGTGGCTGAACTGAGCAGTGCTCAACCTCCACCCGGATCACTTACAAGTTGGCATATCTACATCAGCAGTCGTCGAGAGGCGAGAAGACGCCGTAGTGGTAGCAGAGAATAGAGAAGTATTTTTACACTCGCCACGTCCCAGGGTAACTCTGAGGCTTTGACAACCAAATGATCCCACTTGTTCGTACTGAGACTCGCAGCGGAGTCCATGGGCAAATGAACGAGCATGCAATTGACAATTAATGATGTGTGAAACTTTGTCAGTGATGATAAGTGGCTTCTCTAACTTGTAATTGCCAACCTTCAAATGATGTTTACATGCGCTGAAGGAGCCATGATTATCTTGTCTACAACGCATCTCCCACTCATCCTGTAGTCTAGTGTGACCCCGAGGAATCACATGCATTTAGGTTGTTGAAATGATGCTTCTGCAAGTGGAATTTTCATCCTTGTTCCTCACTGTCATATGCCAGGGAACACCATAAACAGAGACCTTTATCCTGGTATTGACATTCCAATTATTGTGATAAGAATTCGCGTGGAGATTATAGTCATTTTGTCTTTCTTTTCTGAACACTTATGCTGATCCTCACACAGCCAAATGCATATGTGGTCGGAATATATTGATACTTGCGCTACCTTCCTGACTTTCCATACTATGTCAGCTCTATCCGGTCATTACCAGGCTTCGGTACCAGCCCAGGCCATTTTCCATGGCGGAGGAATGTTTCATGTTCCCACATATACTTGATGTATAGCACAGGACTACTTTTTAGCTCCACAGGGTAGTTTGAAGTCTTTTGGTTAATAAAACCATCAGGTGCAGAAGCACAGTGTGTATGGATAGAGCTTATGTGTCACAACAGTTTCTGTCACGAAAAATGTGACTCGATGGCTGATGCAGTCGGAGGTTCAAGATGAGAAAAGATTCCACTTTCTTATCGAAATATGTAAACGTTTGCAATTTCTTTTCTGGGGTTGACACAGTCATATCATATCCTGGAATTAGCCAAGAGCATTAAACGGCCGCAGAGGTTGAGAGACGTGCTTTCAACAGTTTTCATTACTTCCAATATCATTGAAAATAGAGTAAAAACACTTGATATCTCATGGAGTGCTGCCACTGACTCCTCCGAGTTTTTTTTTTTTTTTTTTGGTGTGCCGCCATACAATAGCATTGAGACGTTTTTTTTTTTCTTTTTTTTTAACTCCCTTCTAAATGATGCTCGCAATTTTTTTCTCCTTAGCTTATTCTCTGCCCTTTTTTGGCAGCGCACATACTACCAAGTTTTAGGTCCAGGGCTGGAAAATGTGCACGGAGCCTTGCTAACTACCATATCCTGAAATATGTCCCCCCCAGACTATGTTTTCGAAGGTTATCTCCACTGTGTCTTGGACATTTCCTCTTTTTCCTGCACGCATCTGGCCACAGTAATCCACGTTAGGAAGGTTGTGGGAAATTCTTGTATGGTGCCTGGGTGTGTATTTTGCTTGGTTAGTAGTGGGAAAACAGTAAAATAGAAAGTACGTCTGCAAACCGCGCACAACAATACAAACCTACGCTCAATCATAAACAGTACTGATGAGTCAATCTAAATACTACCATACAACCTATATATTTACACCAATAGGAAGATCCTACAACAGTAGAACTTGCAAGTTCAGAACTTATTTGGCTGTTTGCAGACGACATCGCGACATCAGAGCGTGAAATTCCTCTGCCGCGGCATGGCATGCTTTTTATCATTGTCATAAAAAGTGTTTGTGGGCGTTTGCGCCCACTTCTGCGAGCTGGCAGTAGCGTAAATAAAAGATCGCCCTCCCACCGAATGCAGCCGAGCGATACGGGTTGTATGCGGTAACAACAACGATATCAATTAACAAAAAATGGTGCGCGTCCCTCGAACACAGCTGACACAGCGGCGACACAACACACGCGACCGAAAAACGTGATCTGAGAATGCAAAAGCCTCGTTTTAATCATAAAAGCGGTGGCTTGAACCCACATGTTCAAGAACATCCCAGCATCGTCTACTGTTGCTGATGGTTGCCGATTTCGAAAAATGTAGCTCTGTGGAAAGTTTGCCGGCCTCACCAGTCGTCGCGTCGTCCAACGTGACTGTCGTGAGTGCACGTTCCGATCCAAGTCAAGCCGTCTCAGAGCCATTATAATCCATGCTTATCGGTTTCGGACGGTTCCGCGCACGACAGTCACGTGTTTGTTGCGTTAAGCACGACAAGCCCCCGTGTTTATTGGAATGCGTACAAAATCGCGCCACAGAGCCGCTTATGCGGGAAGCGCGTGGGATGGATTCTGACGCCGATCCGCTCTTTCGCTTTTCGCTTGCGTGCGGCAGGTGTCCCGGAACGTGCCTTGCGGCTATACGGATAGCGCGTGTACAGGCTCTTAAGGGGGCGACTGTCAGGTTAGCTCGGCAGCTAGCGCTCTTTAGTGGTTGTCTCCCACTCCACCGTCTTTGTCCCAGCCACCCTTATCAATGTATTGTCTCCAGTACCAATGGAGCAGACAACGCATTACAAGAGCAGCGGGGAGAACGGTGGTGGAAAAGGAGGCAACCACTAAAAAGCGCTAGCTTCCGAGCCGGCTGGACAGTCGCGTCTTGAAGGAAAGACCAAACGGGTCTCGTAATGGAGAGCCAATTTTTAAAATTAAAAAAAATTAAAACTAAACTGGAGACTTCTTTTTTTCTTATTGCACTCTGGCCTTCAATTTTTATGCATGCGCCTTGACCTTCCGGGAAAATTTCAGTCTTACTTATCTTTCCGATGAAGGAAAGAAGGGGAAACTTGAGTACTTGGTTTTTTTTTTTTTTTCCATGCAAGGGATTACGGCCAGCTGCCAGCTGGTAATAAGATCGCGTGCCACATGACGCCAACAGGCAAAAAGAGTGTTCCACACGCGCCGTAATGGCTGCTGGCGGCGCTGACCGAAGCCTCACGTTCAAATGCACATATGTACTCAGATAAAGTGAACGGAGAGATGACCGCCGCGGTAGATCAGTTGGTAAAGTATTGGACGCGTTATTTGAAGTTCGCAGGTTCGGTCCCTGCCGTCACCAAGTTATCTTTTTGTCTACTTTTCTTCCTTCACACTTACATTAGAATTACTACTAATAAATTATCCCATACTTTCCTTGGCAGCCTTGTCTGTTCTCCTTAATTATCTTTCGTATCTCTCTTAGATGAGGAATTTCTGCAGCCGCGGGAGCGAAGCAACCTCAACATCAGCAACGACAAATTGGCCAACTGTAAGTCACATTTAAATTGCGTATTTCGAGTGCGATGAACCACTATCAAGGATAGGCAAGCGCATTAAACATCCGTGTGTTGTAACATTATTGTGAAATACTTTTTTAAAATAAGAAGCTACGGCACGTTCTCAATGCCGTCTAAAAATTCATTTTTGTAGTGCTGCCGATTGGATGAGTTATCACAACATGCAGCAAATATCTGTTACAGCTAGATTGCATCAAGCTTCCGGTCTTTACAAAAAAGCCATGTCCTCCCGATATTAATAGGCGTGGATAAGGCGAGTTTATTGATGAGCATAAATATTTGTTTTTTGTAACCGCTACAACTACTATAATGCCATAAAATCAACAGTTGCATACAGTTGATGTTCCATACTGATGATGGCATGTGTGCATTGAGGTTTTTAGAGTTTCGGATAAGTGAATATGTCATTAAGTGTATTACGCCCCGCCCATGCCACGAAATGCAACTATTGCTGTGCATATCTTCTGCTTCGCAACTGGCATGCCCAAGTTTGCTGGACCATCGTGGCTTTCTGTTCATTCGGAGTAGCGTTCTTTTCTTTAAATGCAAAGCACTTTTTGGTGAACTTCATCCCACTTTGAATCTATCTATCTATCTATCTATCTATCTATCTATCTATCTATCTATCTATCTATCTATCTATCTATCTATCTATCTATCTATCTATCTATCTATCTTTCTAGGTGTGTCTGTCTGTCTGTCTGTATACCGTCCTACGATTTTATCTTCTTGTGGCCGTTTTTTAACCTAGGATCAATTTTTTTTATCCATCACTGACCTATGTTTTACGAAGGAATGACGTATTCGTCGTACATTCACGTATGACGAATTCGCCATTTATGAATGAGATGTTTTAACATGAAAATTATCACATACGTGGCTTGTACGGTCGCCCAAATCTTTAACTATCGTTCGCGAGCGGCAATATTTTCTGTGTATCTTCGTCGTATGACTGAATTGAGTTCCAAAAGGGTCAGGGCAAGTGCATGCCCACATACCATAGACCCAGAAAACTTTTTTTTCGAACTTCGTGCCATCATGTGGCGCTAACACACAGAAAAGTTGCCGCTGTGCACGATAGCTGAAGATTTGGTGACTGTCCATAATGATTAACATGACGTGGTCTCGGCGCTTTCGCGGCTGTCTGATTAACTTGATACATACCAAACTGGTATGGCACGCCAGCGTACGACGACCGTAGATGGCTGATCGTAACAGGACAACCATAACAAGCATGTCTAGTACATCTTCGTTTTCGTGACGTGGCGTTGGTGCAAATCCCTTATAGCGCCACATCTGTTGATTATCAACATAAAGAACAGGTTTAACGTGAAAATGAAGACGTGCATGCCATGGCCGTCAAAAGGTGTACATCGTGTTGACGATCTGGCCGCCGTTTCCTTAACCTAATATATTGCCATGAACGTTCCTTCCTTCATGCTGACGTAGTCGGGTTTCACCCACGAAAACAGTTACCAGTGATCGGCGCACACCACGCCGCAATGCTCGGGAAGCTTCGCGATTATTTGAGATGATCATATTCAGATTACGCGAATAACGCGAATAGTCCACTTTATTCGAGTGCTTACGTGAACAACAGTGATAACGCGGGAAGGTTCAATGGCTACTCCATAAAAGACGACGCGTTCCGCCGATTATTGGAATATTGACAGCCGAAGCTCTGCTCGCCGCTATCAGTATACAGCGCATATTGCTTGTAGTGTGACTTCTTTTTCCGAGCACCAGTTCAACTAAGAGAGAGAGGGAGACGCGCGCATGCGCAGTGGGAGTGTGGGCGCCGCGGGCAGGGATGCCTAGAGGGGAGAGCGTAGGAGAGAGAGGGGAGACGCGCATGCGCAGTGGGAGTGTGGACGCCGTGGGCAGGGATGCCTAGAGGAGAGAGGGGGGAGCGTAGAAGGAGAGAGGAGGGAAGGCGCATGCGCAGTAAGGGTGTGGTTGCCGCGGGGAGGGATGTCTAGAGGAGAGAGAGAGAGGGGGGAGAGGAGCTTTTTATTTTTATTTTTTTGAAAGGGTTTGCGCATGCGCAGTAAGGGTGGTCACGCCGCACACCACCACCGGATTAAGCTTCGCCATAAGATGCTTCACATCTAATAAGTGCCCCGGTGCCGCCTACGTCGATCTTTCTACAGCAGCCCAGGGAGGCGCCAACTTTCCGCGGTTCGTCAGTCGAAAACCCGCGAAGCTGGCTCGAAGAAGACGACCACGTAGCCATTTTCAATACCTGGAGCACCGAAGACAAGTCATGACATGTGTACTTTGCCTTGGAAGATGCCGCTAGGACCCGTTTAGAAAATGAATATCGAAGACAGAAAACGTGGGAGATTTTTCGTACCGCGTTCCTCGCCGCATTCACGAGCGTCGTCCGCGAAAAGAGGGCTGAGGCTGTGATCGAGAGCTGCGCGCCAGACGACTAACGGAAACGTGGCGCTCTTCACGGAAGAGATAACCAGGCTCATGCGCCACACACATCCTGCATTGCCCACCTCCTGTCGCGCAAGGAGTTCGTCTCCTTAAGCTAGAAGTTGATCAGGAGCTCTTCGCTGAGCTGTTGGAGAATCCACCAAAGATGGTCCAGGAATCCTGTCAGAGCACTGCTCAGTTCAAGACATCAAGTGCGTAAGATCTACCGAATTTCCGTCTAGGAAAGCTCCGAGGTGTTGCGCAAGTGCACATGCATGAGAATATTAACTATAGACATGAGACATTTAAGAAGTGTGGGACTATGGTCTATTCTAATCGTATCGCATGACACTCATGAAGCGTTTTATCGGCATAAATTCTGAGAGATCATTTACATACCAAGTAGAAGGACAGCATGAAACAAACAACACATAACTGTTATCCTTTCTAGCTCTGCAATCACGATCTTCAGGGCTTCAAAGGTTTCCCGTGGAGGTTCACATCGTTTCAGACAAGGCGCACCAGGAACACTTCAAGGACAATACGAAACTGATTTCATACTTGGCAGTGATGATGAACGCGGTGAGATTATTTTGTCGTTTCGTTTTTAGAATCCTGAGTGCACTCCAAATCACAAACATTTTTATACTACTTCATCTTAACACAAAAGTTAGGCTGTAGCTTTTCGCCAGCTGGCTGATTGAATACTTCCTGGCAACGACAGTCTATGCCGTCGCTCAACCGTGAGATCACAGGGAGCTTCCTCTCTCAGAAGTCACAAGCAGGTGATATATTGCGTCATAACATCACAGGGTGCACGTTAGCGTTACCTCTAGAAATCAGTTATGAGAAAAGACGAAGGCTCTTGCCTTAGAGATATCGACCCCTGCCTATTTTTAGAATGTGTAGTAACAACAGAAACATCTTTTTGTAACATGAGAAATTTCTGTTGTACTCAACGCCAGTTCCGCTGTCATTTTCAACTGGGTGTGTCTGATATAGCAATAGAAGCGATACTAAAGCTGCTGTAAACTGGCTTAAAAGGCCACCTCCACGCGTTACAAATGCGGCGGACCTTCGGAAATAATTTTTGGTAGAATAAATCTACCCCGACTCCAAACAACAGCTCTTAGTGAATAGCTGGCATAAATTTCAGGCAATTATTACCTCTCAACACTGTCAGATGGTGAAGCTCACACCATAGTGTGATATTTGACTTGTAAGAGTTCTTTTGATTACAGAACATTGATGTTACCGAAGCATAACCAGGAAGCGGCCCATATTTCTTTCAAGTTGGTCAGCGAAACAAATTTTCCTAACAACACACACATATTCGTTTCCACAAAAACCTGTGAAAAATCACCATGTCACCAAAACGGGATAATTAAAACTGATTAGAAAAGTTCAATGGCTCTACTAACTACTAGGAGGTGCTAGGTGCACGAGAAATAAGTTCAACGTGCCAAAGTCGACAATTCAAAGCATCGATTACCGGTGATCGATTTGAATATGCGTGGTAACGAAACAGTTAAGATGTATCGATTATATTGCGATACTGTATATGACGAGGGTATCTCGCTTCTTTTTGTCCGAAACCAACCGACTTCGGGGGATGTGGTGGAGACTTGTTTGCTAGGCCAAGCAAAGGCACGCCGCTGGTGGCTGATGCAGTGGGCGGCGGCGAATGGTTCCCACACGCACAGAATGGCCCATGTGGTAACGTCCGACGCTGAGACGGCACAATCGCGGAAGCATTCGTGCTGTGCCGTGTTAAGTCGCAGTCTCTCAAGGCAGGCGCCACCTCCCTATCTTTTTGGGACGGCGAATAATTTCGCGAGTCTCGTGTGGAGGCCTAACCTGTGCAGTCTCAGTGATAGCCTGTCTGTTAAGAAAGCGTGCTATTTTGCGTGTAATATTAACTATTATGTAGTATTGTCATATCCACTGTAATGTGTTTAAATAATGCTGAATTTATTTTGCTGTTGTACTATAGTTTCGCCCCTCCCCTCTACAATGTACAAATGTACCCTGAGGCTTTCAGAAATAAATAAATAAATAAATAAATAAATAAATAAATAAATAAATAGGCTATTTCAGAATCTATCTGCTGTTGCTCAAGAGCAGTTAACGCCAAAACCATCGGAGCAACACAGATGTTATGTCTAGGATAAATGCATACTTTTCTTTTTTAATCCTCTGGCATTCGTTAGTGATTCGAGTGATAAGCTTGACAGGCAAGTTTAGATGCGGTGAAACATTAATCCCGATATTATCCTGCGCCTAGTGTATTTGCGTAGCATCACTATTCCCGAAAACAACCTGCGCATAGTGTATTTGCGTAGCATCACTATTCCCGAAATCAAACCAATATTTTAGTATTTATTTCTTGTATCTGTATTGCGGAATACTTTTTCGTCTTTCTGCAAAAGTATTTCGGAGACATCCCGTTACGCCAAACGCAAATGCATCTCAGTATCAGTATTTCAGGCTTCCAGTGCATGTATTTCGATATGTGTGTTCCGGAATACTTTTCTGGGTATCTCTGCCGAGCACTGAGTGGAAGAAAGTTTCATACTGCAGTATGCATCAAAAAACAAAGCAGACTAATCATGATAATCGTGATGATGACGATGATGATGACTTTACTTCCCGTTGCAAGCTTGAATTAGATTTGTTATTGTTTCTGACTCATTATTGTTATTCTTGGCCAAAGTGGCACTTTACCTCTAACTGTGGCGTTAATCATGCACTTTTTCCTAGGTGAACTTAAGATATTTGGACACGACCAACCCCAAAATCGACTTCCTTCTCGTCGGTGTAACAAGGGCAATAGTAAGAATCATTTCCAATTATGCCATTTCTGCGGCTATAGCCAGATGTCGTAATACGAAAGCTTATCGAACGGAAGTCGAACTGTGAATATTTATATGCGCTATTTATTTCACCCGGGAAATATAAGTACTTTTTCCCTTTCATAAATCAATACATCTTTTTCACTAGTGCTCGTAGTCTTGTCTATCTCTACAGCGTAAATAAAATACATGAATGCGCTTTAATTCCCGAGGCACCACAAAGCACAAATACTCTGTGGGTCTTGCTAGAGAAATATTGTTCTGTTCCGTTATTCCGTCTTTCCTAGCTGTATTTTGTTGCAGCACGTACACGCCTCACCTTCATCAGAATATTAACTCGTCTCTTCCGCAAATGTTTGACATCAAACCAGAAAGTACTCGAGTGTTTTCTCGTTCTATTTGAATGTGTAATCAGCAGAAATATGTATATCGGCATTTTAATAATATATCGCTTATTGCATAAGCGCAAAGGGCTTCATAAAATTGTCACAAGTAGAATTTCGCTATATCGGCTTTTTTATCGTAACATGCATGAGGAAAACTTCGAACATGACGGAAACTCTTTGCCACCACTAAAAAGGCGAAGATAGGTCCAGTGGTGCAGTGGTTCTCAACCATGGATGTTTGGAAACCACTTGAAGAATGCTGGGAGTAATGAGGGACCCTCTGCAGTAAAAGAAAAAAAAAAGAGCGGATAGGGTTATAAATGAACACAACATGCAGCGTAAAATAGGCGCCTTTTATTTCTCCCTAGCAAAGAATGATTAAAGTATCACGCCAATTAGATCCCAACAGCTTGTCAATAGGTTGTGCGTTCTGCCAGCCACATTCAACCTGTTTCCAGCTATGGCTGCTCTTGAAATATGCAAGCCTAAAAACAGTATGCTGGCTTACATATCAGTCCGTATACTACCAGCACGAGGACATACGGACAAGAAAGAGGACGACACACTGAGCTGTCTTACAACACAGTTTGATTACTGCAGCCGTTACATGCACTTAAATACATGTGGGGGGCAACGTAGAAACAAGGGCAAAAAATAGAAGGCATTGACTCAGCACGCATGTCTAATGTGAGTACTATCATCCCAAAAATTGCAACAAAAAAAGATGAAAATTTTATCACGATTCACCTAAAAACCTGATTTCACAAGGAGTGAGAGCAACGAATGGGGAGCTGAATATAAGTGAATGAAACGGCTGCAGCAATAAAGCTATGCTGTAGGACAGCGCAGTGTGTCATCCTCTTGTTCGTGTGTCCTCCCGTTGACAGTATCCTGTAATGAATTTCAAACAAGCCCAAGGCGCCACCCTTGTGCGCTTACATATGCTGTGAAAAACTGTCACGTAAGCTTTGCAGTCATATAATGGTGAAGGCGACACTCAAGTCAATCCGCCGTGAAGCTAAATTGTTACGCGGTGAAGCATACCTAAATGCTGAAAGGGCCGCGGTCACGAAATTTAATGTGCCTCCAAAAACGCGTTTTTCTTTCTTTTTCGAGCATGGGTATCTTGGACCGTCAAAATTGGCTTTGCCGACCCCCATCTGAGAACCACTGCTGTAGTGCGTCAGAGTTAGCGATGCTGCGCTAAGCTCGCGTACCTTTCATTTGGTTCTCCTTTTTTTAAACAGGACCACGAGTTCGCTCCAATTGAGGGCCGTTTTATTGATGCGGGAGAAATGATAAGCGGATTAGAGCTTTACAAAAGTCAAGGAAGGATACTAGGGCACCATGATGTGGTGTACCTTATCACTGGGTAGGTAAATTACGGTTTTTGCTTTTTTTTAAGGCGAAAGCCTTGCACCCTTTCGGCCCTGGTGTCCTATAAAAAGGACACGAACAAATATTCCTACAAATTGTAAGCTAAATAACTTAGAAATCCAAAAAAATTTCTCAGGTATTGTGAAAACACCTGCGCAAACATAGGTAGTAGCTTTTTCATCGTCGTCTTTCTCAGTATTCTGCAAAGTGGAAAGCAAGACGGGGGAAGTCAGAAAAGACGAGAATCGCCGGAACCGTATGTTTGATGATATTTCAGTTACTAACTATTGTGTCGGCAGCTACCATATTTTTTCTGGTGTTCCTAATATGCTGGCCTACTTATTTACAAAGTGGCTCTTCCCTAACATTTACGCATCGCCCGCAGTAATGCACAATCTTCATGTCCTAAATATAGGACACCAGGGCTCAGTGGTTATCAGAGCCCTATATTCTTGCATGTTAATCCACAGCCATAGTGCTTGTGTAAGCTTCCGATTTCTCGTTTTTCCACTCGAGAACCCAGCCGTGATTTCTTAGCTAATATGCAAGGGGGTTCCAACAGCGAGATTGTACGTAATAGGTCTGAATACGTTTTCGGCACAACATAAAAGGAACGTGCGGGAGCTAGAAGATGACGACGATGAAGTGAAGATTGGTCAACTTGCTCTTGCAGACATGGGCAGAAGTTATTTTGACATAGCAAAGCCGGATTCAGCAATCTTTACGATGTTAGATCTTCGAAAGCGTCCAATAATTAGACAACGGCCTTTCAAGTGCAATGAGGAGCTGTGTACCATGAACGCAAAAACAGATTTTTTTTGCATTCAGATGCTCTAGTGAATATATCGTTGGTACATGTTTAGCTACACATCAATTACACGCGTTAAAAGGGTAATGAAACTGAAGTATTAAAATTTACTATATTTGACTTTACAGCCACTAAGCCCTGGTGTCCTATATATAGGACATGGTGCCATTTTTATTATATGCTGATGGTGTTCTCAGATTACATTATTTTTGTGCGCTAGAGGTGGTAGTGAAGCTAAATGAAGAAGAAAAAAAATTCTCACGTCCGTCCGGTGTCCGCCCGTCCTTCCGTGTCCATCCGTCCGTCCGTCTGTATCCATCCGTTCCGTCCACCCGTGTCCGTCCGTCCGTCCGTGCCCATCCGTCCGTCCATCCGTCCATACCCGTCCGTCCGTGCGTCCGTGCCCGTCCGTCCGTCCGACCGTCCGTCCGTCCGTGTCCCCGTCTGCACTTGGCATCTCAACGTCTAGTCCAACAGCCGGCGCTCTATCGTCGTCGCCAGCCAGCCCACGTCAACTCGACCAGTCGAGCATCCGTCTTTTGGTCATACAGAACTCGAGCTCTTCTCCGCTCGGCCGCTCAGCCGCGTTAGAGCTAGACTATCTAGTTTAGATCATGGGACTTACATTTTGGTTGTAATTAGGAGTGGTTTACCGTGTCCAGTGAACTTCTTACTAAGTGTAATTTTGTGTGCATATATAGCTTTCACTTTAATTCTTTAATTAATGTTTCGTGTGTTGGTTTGTTAAACCAACTGCTTTGTGAATAAGACTCTCAGTGGCTCAGCCATAGAGGGCCGTTACGAACCAAAAGAAGAATTTGCATCATAACACCCAAGGTGCACGTCTGCTTCTTCAAGACTTCTCCTAGAAGTTTCGTAGCTTTTAAGGCGAAAGCCTTTAATGTCTCATGCTCACGTCCGTCCGTCCGGCGTCCGTCCGGCGTCCGTCCGGCGTAAGTCCGTCCTTCCGTCCATCTATCCGTCCGTCCGTCCATCCGTCCGTCCATCCGTCCGTCCATCCGTCCGCCCGTCCGTCCGTCCATCCGTCCGTCCGTCCATCCGTCCGTCTATGTCCGTCTGTCCATGTCCGTCCATCCGTCCGTTCGTGTCCGTCCGTGTCCGTCCGTCCATCCGTCCCTCCATCCACCCATCTGTCCGTGCCGTCCGTCCGTTCGAGCCCTGGCACGGAGCCAAGTGGCCGCCGGGGTGCGCAAACGGGTGCCGGTCGCGTCGGACTCTACAGCGCTCGCGCTTTGCTTGCGTAGCGTCGCTGTGCCAAGCGTTTGGAATCATTCTGACCGACGCCGTCTCAATGGACACAGGCGTTCGCGGAACGCACTTTGGAATTTACAAAGGGTCCATCCATCTAAGCGCTGGAACGCGGATGGCGTTTGCACGATGCGCAAAGCGCGAGAAAATACGAGCGCATGCAAAAGGAGGAAGATTAGCCTCACGTCTCGGTGCGACTCGAGGTAAAAAAATTAAACAAGAAAACACGCACACGTTCGGTTTGTGTGTTATCCCACTGAGAGTGTAAAAGAAAAAAAAAGACATGGTATAGTCAGTCGAATGGCCACACGCTTTAGCCGTAGACACTTCGGAATGCACAAAGTGTCCTTCAATTTTAACTGCAAGGAGCAAGTATTCACAAGGTAAGCGAGCTGACGCCAAAGAGACGACGAGCAGACGACGCGATGCGGGGGGTCGCGGAGCAAGGCCCGCTCTCGTACCCACTCCAAGACGGGTTCTCAGCAGCCGCCTGTAAAGCGGGCGACCACTTCGGAAGCCACTGCACCACTAGCGACGAACCAGTCTTCACTCCCATTGAAAGACTGTAACCAGCCAAACAAGGATCAAGGAGCGGGAGCCGAGCAGCGCCGAACGGAACCTCGGGAGGTAAACTGGGCGAAGGGCCTCCCCTGCTCTCACCTTCTTCCGCTACCCCGTCCCAGACCTTAGCTTCAGCTCCCCAGATGACACAGAATCCCGGGCCGAATGCACTTCATCAGCTTCGTGCGGAAATGGAGGCCAAATTGCGTGCTCTAGATGATCGACTTCGACGCGAGATAGAGACCGCATGTGCTACTATCCGGCGAGAGTTCCGCGATATGCTCAATGAGGCGGTGTCTGCGCTCAAGGACACACTCAACAATACAGTAGCGACACTCCACACCTTAATCAGTAACAGTATCTCCACTCTATCCACCGAGATACCGCAACACACTGATCGAAACATGCAACAAATGCGCCAGGAGTTCGCCCCTGCTCTTACACTGGCACCGAACACAAAGCGCCCCCCACCCATACACACGCCCTGCCCCTCTCAGGAGTGAAGATGGCGACGCCTAACCCGGATCATCTTGTGGTCTGGCAGTGGAACTGCAGGAGGTTCCGCCGCAAGCGGGGCCCCCTGCAGCAGTACATTGCCATGACATCAATGGCACCCGACGTCATACTGCTTCAGGAGCCCAACTGCACCCCTTCCCTCTCAGGCTTCGAAGCGTACGGTAGTGATTCCGGTCTCATAGGGACACTTGTGTCTAACCGCCTAACGGTACGCATACATTCGGTCGCCACTGACGTTCCCCATCAAATTATAGAAGTAATCACGCACACCAAGCGCAGCGATAGCCCTTTCATTCTCAATATTTACAGTTCCCCTCGTGCCCGTACACACAATTTTCATTATCTTTTTACAGAATTTAGCAAGCTCGGGGATAAGTTGTGGATCTGCGGGGACTTCAACGCCGCGCACTCGGTTTGGGAATATCCTAAGAGCACAGGAAAGGGAACGAAACTGTGGGACACCATTTGTAATATGAGCTTCACATTGATTTCTGACCACACACAACCCACCCGCGTCGGGAATAGCGTCTCACGAGATACGCGTCCCGATCTCACGATGATTCGCGGTACTGGGGCTGTCATATCTATTGGGCCCTTAGACGAAACTCTTGGGAGTGACCACCACATCATCGCAACCGCCCTTCCACTCACCAGTTCGCGCCGTCCTGAACGTAGAGTTCGTATAACGAATTGGGCTAAATTTCGAGAGCTTCGGACTGCCAGTCCAGAAGTAGATAACTACGACGACTGGCTCACGGCCCTTACGGCTGACCTCGACGCCACCACGCGGTCGATCACCACTACGCCTATCAATCCCGACGTCGACCCGCATCTGCTCCACTTGTGGGACGCTAGAAGGGGACTGACGAAGCGTTGGAAGCGGCAGCGCCTAAATCGTAAACTGAAACTTCGGATTGCGCGTATCACTCGATAAGCCGAGGAATACGCCCAGACTCTCACGCGTAACAACTGGAGGGGATTTTGTAACAGTCTTTCCGGCACCCTGAATACTGCTAAGACATGGAGCATTCTCCGAGCACTTATAGACCCCTCGGGCACCAAGACGCAGACACAAAAGCGGTTGCATGTCCTCACCCACTCGTTTAGGGACTCTCCCGACCGTCTCCTGCAGGAATTGAAGGCGCGTTATATCCCTTCTGGAGCGCGTCCCCAGTACCACCCGTACCCGTATCACACAGATTCGTCCAATGCTTTGGACGCCGACATCACCATTCAAGAGGTCCGCTCCGTTTTAGAGGATATCCGCAAAAATTCAGCGCCGGGTATTGACCACATCCGGTACACGACACTTCGAAACCTCAATGACGCAGATCTTGCGCGCCTGGTGGACACGTTTAACGAGCATTGACGGAATGGCACGCTACCCCAAGCATGGCGACACGCGGAAATTTCCCTCATCCCAAAACCGGGGAAGCCCATCTCTGTCGAAAATCTCAGACCGATCTCCCTTACATCATGTATACGCAAGCTCATGGAACACGTTGTCCTGCGACGCTTGCAGCCGTTTCTCGAGGGCCAGTCTTTTTTCTCGCATACGCAGTTCGGCTTTCGCTCGCACTTATCAACGCAAGACGTGTTACTCCAGTTGAAAGAGCAGGTCTTGGGTCCATCGCGGGGGGTCCAAACCCACGCTTTGCTTGAGCTAGACCTTAAGTCGGCCTTTGACAATGTGGAGCACGACCTCATTCTCAGCAACCTCGCCGAATCACGCTGCGGCGTTCAAGTTTACAACTATGTCCCGAGCCTTTCCTCGTGATCGTACCGCAACAATTGGTATATGCACTCATCGCTCGAGTATCATCCACCTACCGGGCAGAGGCACCCCTCAAGGAGCTGTGATTTCACCAGCACTTTTAAGGCGAAAGCCTTTAATGTCTCATGCTCACGTCCGTCCGGTGTCCGTCCGTCCGGTGTCAGTCCGTCCGGCGTCCGTCCGTCCGTCCGGATGTCCGTCTGTCCGTCCGGATGTCCGTCCGTCCGTCCGTTTCGATGTCCGTCCGTCCGTCCGGCGTCCGTCCGTCCGTCCGGATGTCCGTCTGTCCGTCCGGATGTCCGTCCGTCCGTCCGGATGTCCGTCTGTCCATCCGTCCGTCCGTCCGTTTGGATGTCCGTCCGTCCGTCCGTCCGGATGTCCGCCCGTCCGTCCGGATGTCCGTCTGTCCGTCCGGATGTCCGTCCGTCCGTCCGGATGTCCGTCCGTCCGTCCGGATGTCCGTCCTTTTCGATGTCCGTCCGTCCGTCCGGCCGGCGTCCGTCCGTCCGTCCGGATGTCCGTCTGTCCGTCCGTCCGTCCGTTTGGATGTCCGTCCGTCCGGATGTCCGTCTGTCCGTCCGGATGTCCGTCTGTCCGTCCGGATGTCCGTCCGTCCGTCCGGATGTCCGTCCGTCCGTCCGTTTCGATGTCCGTCCGTCCGTCCGGATGTCCGTCCGTCCGTCCGGATGTCCGTCTGTCCATCCGTCCGTCCGTCCGTTTGGATGTCCGTCCGTCCGGATGTCCGTCTGTCCGTCCGTCCGTCCTTTTGGATGTCCGTCCGTCCGTCCGTCCGGATGTCCGTCTGTCCGCCCGTCCGTCCGGATGTCCGTCTGTCCGTCCGGATGTCCGTCCGTCCGTCCGGATGTCCGTCTGTCCGTCCGGATGTCCGTCTGTCCGTCCGTCCATCCGTCCGTCCGTCCTCCGGATGTCCGTTCGGATGTCTGTCCGGATGTCTGTCCGGATGTCCGTCCGTCCGGATGTCCGTCTGTCCGTCTGTCCATCACTCGGTCTTTCCGTCCGTCTTTCCGTCAGTGGAATGGCCACACGCTTTCGCCGAAGACACTTTGGAATGTACAAAGTGTCCAATTTTTTTAACATCGCTATGTCAGGTCTCCCCAAACAACTTGAGCAAGTTAAGGATCTGCGTCATGCTATCTATGCCGACGATATCACGTTGTGGACGTTTCGGGGTTCTGACGGTGCCATTCAAGACCGCCTTCAACAAGCGGTACAAGTCGTGTCAGACTATGCTCGACGGGGCGGCCCCACTTGTGCCCCAAGCAAGTCTGAGCTCCTCGTCTTTCGCGGCCGCAGTAAGAATACCCCACCCCACATCCATGTTCTCGTCGAAGGAACACCTATACCTCAGGTAGACCGAGCACGCATCCTCGGACTTCACGTTCAAGCAGATGGCAGGGCAAGACACACCATCTCCCTACTCTCGCGCCAGACGGAGCAGATCATCGCCATGTTCCGACGCGTAAATAATCGACGCTCGGGACTTGGGGAGCGGGACATGCTTCGACTAGTGGACGCGTGCATTAAAAGCCGCTTTAGTTATCACCTTCCCTTTCACCGGTTAACGCAAGGGCAACGTGAACGGGTGATCACACTCATCCGTAAGGCCATCAAGGCCGCGTTGGGAGTTCCACACTATACTTCTACGCAGCGCCTTCTGTCACTAGGAGTGCACAATACCCTCGATGAAGTCCTCGAGGCCCAGTGGATTAGTCAGCGCCAACGCCTTCTTCTCACCCCAACGGGTAGACAGGTACTCCACCGCCTGGGTCACCCAGTACCCCCCTGCACCCCCGGAAACGCAGGGGACTTCCGTGCCACTCGAAATAGCTCGAGTACTTCGCGTACATCCCCTTCCACGCAACATGCACCCTGAGCGCAACACCGGTCGCCGGCGGGCACGGGTGAGGTACCTGAATCGCACTCTGAGCGAGGTTGAGGAGGATAGGGTCTACTACACGGACGCGGCTCGTACGGCAAACGAACACACGGCGGTGGTGGTTAGCGGCACTCATGAGATAGTAAGTGCTGCCTCTATCTCCTCCTCATCTTCAGCCACCGACTCGGGCGAGATACTGGCGGTTACCCTGGCCATCGAACACATATTGAGCCTCCCCGCGGACACATACTACATAGTCATCGATTCGCAAGCGGCATGTCGGGCTTTCCTAACAGGTCGCGGCATTCCAAAAACCTCACACTCTATGCTTTTACGCACATCCAAAGTTGCTTCACACAACAGCCACATCATACACCTGCTCTGGACTCCTGGTCATGCCTTACTGTCGGGTAATGAACGCGCTCATGCGGCCGCTCGATAACTCACCCTCCGAGCAGCCCCGTGCAGTGAGGCGGCCAACACAGAGCTAGGTTCCCCACTACTCACATACCACGACGTCACACAGCATTACAAACGCCAACGACAGCGATACCAAATCCCACCAGAGTCCTTCACACGAGAGGAGGCTGTCGCGCTTCACCGGCTGCAGACCCGAACTTTCCCAAATCTGCACTTCATGCATAACATATACCCTACTCGCTACACCGACACCTGTCCAGGATGTGTCGATACCCCCCACAACCTTCCACGTCACCGTCGAGTGCACCGCTGCCTACTTCCCTCCCCTCCCACCAATACTTCGGTCAATCCGTACCTCAGAGCAGTGGGAAGGCACCCTTCGTGACGGCGCTCCCGAGGTCTGTCGGGCGCTCGTTCAGCGGGCCCGGGCTGTCGCAGAGGTTGTCTTAGGTGTCCCGGAATAGGGACCCTCCCCGTTTTCTTTATTTTTTTTTTAAATAAAAATGTTTTCATCATCTGTGCACAACTGGTTATAATGGTCGTCTTCACTTTCACCATCGTGAATTGTGACATGACAACCATCATTCTAGCGCAGCACGGGCGCTTTGTCTAAGGTAGCAGTAGACGCTCTTCCCTCGCGGCGCCGGCGCAACAACAACAAAAAAAATAAAAAATAAAAAAGAAACGGCACGCGGTGCAAGGGGCTCGCGGCGTTCGGCGCGCGTTGCGCAAAAAACAAGGTGCGCGGCGCAAAAACAGTTCACGTTTATAAACGACAATAAAATTTACCGAAAACCATGTTTGTACATATATATAAAAAAAATAAGGACCCGCTTGACATTACTTAGGGCTCCTCACAGAATATGGATAGTCGTCCTCAGAAACGTAAACGTAAATATGATGAAGACGATAAGCAGCCTGGCAAGGATGCGGAACGCAAAGCCAGAGCAGCGGCAGCAAGATGAGCCCGGGTACAGGGTCCTGCGGTTAAAGCACGACGAGCGGAGCTACATAGGTTACGCCGACAGGATCCTACCGTACGTGCTATAGCGGCCGACGCCGCTAATCTAAGCGCCGACGCCGCCAACCGTTTCAAAATGTACATAGTCGTTTGCTTCCCATTTCTAAGGTGCTTCGCTCATCGGCTGTATTCTTACTCGGTACAACTGCTATTTTTTTTTCTTTTGTAGGTCTCTATGCCAGTGAATGAAAACAGCTGGATTATTCACTGAAGCTGTATATGTCATTTTTGGAACAAAGACTTCGAGGACGCTTGAGTTTGGCTTTCAAGAGTAACCCGCAAGAGCGTGATCATTCCGCGTTCGCATCGTGTTCTTATTCGCTAGCCTGACTTCACTTCTGGGTGGACACAGCAACCGTGCTTCAAGGCATGGAACGCTGGTGCCGATCTAACATTGACAGTTTCAAACTATCGCAGAATGCCTACTTCAAATACAGTTACCAAGCGCTCAATACCTCATAATTTTTTTTCTTTTTTTGCGCATTGGGGAAGGGTCCACTACGCGTCCGTAAGGCAACACGCACAGCTCCTGCTCTTTAACGCTGTCTATAACGCCATCAAGTTAACGCTCTTTAACGCTATCAAGTTAAAGGAAGAGTCGAAAAAATAACGGGTGTCAAGTAACTGCACATAATTGCGTGATCACGCGGACTTTTTAAACAAAATTTGACATAATATTTCAGGTATGACATCACAAAGTGGCTCGCCAGGGGAAAAAGGTACAATGGAATTCGTGGTAAGTACATTGTTTAGAAGAAAATTGAATTATAATACTGTGACAGTGATGTGCCTGTTACGTTGCCAGTTATATTAGCTTGAAGCTACAATCACTCGAGCCTGAAGCTTAATTAGCTTTTAGACTATTGATTACAAAGTAGGACAAAAAATATTTCCGTGAAAATGAGGTGCAAAAGAAATATGCAATAAAAGACAGCGCTGTGTCTGTCCCTTCTTCTCTTGTGTTCCGCGTCATCTTGCGCTGAGTTAAATTACGTTCAAATATGGAATAAATCAGTGAATAACGGAGTAAACAGTGACCTACGCGGCCGCCGAAACCTTCCGTTCCCGAAAAGATGTGGGGGCCCAATAATGTTCGATCACGGCCCCGCACCTGATACCGTTACGGTTGCTCAATACTAAAAGTATTTTGTCCCTTTAAGCAGAACATACCACGAATAAAATTTGAGAAATAAATGCTTGGTGAATCTTTTGAAATGCACTAACTCAATCATATATGTGTAAATAGGCGGCATCACCCAACAACCAACCCCAGAACAGCATAAGCATTGCACATTATTGATGCTCAGGAGTTTACCGCTTAGAAATTAATGTCCATATTTCTGAGTCAGTAGTCGCAAATAATATAAAGAAATGATGCCGCCGCACTCTCATAAAAACTGTAAAAATGTCTAACAGTGGTTCAGAGCCGCAATATTGCTTAAAAAGCACCACTGTAAGAAAAAAAGAGCAAGCGCAGTTCTTTTACTAAAAGTTAGAGTATTTTAGGAGGTCTTGTGCACTATTTCTTTACCAATTTTTTTGCCGTAACAGGCGTATACTTCCCCCTCAGAATTTTAACGCTTGTAAATGACATTGAAAAGTTTTTACTGCGTAGCTTTACCGGTGCCCGAACCAGTGTTAGCTGTCGGACTGTCTGGTACGTGGTCGTAAGCAAGAAAATCAGGAGCGCGAGACGTATAAGCGAACGCGGAACACGAAGTGAACGGGGAATGGTTGAAGGGGAAAGCCACACGAGACCTGTAGATCGCATGATGGTATTCGCAATCAGCGCTGTTGCTGTTGCAGCAGTAGCTTGACGCCGCGGCCTCCCGAGGATCCTGCCGTTCATGGTATACAGTAGCGGAAGCTAGGCGCCAAATCCGAGAGGACAAGTAAAGTTTACGCCACCAAGGCTGAAGCTTTTTTGCCGCAGCCGCCAGAGTCGCACGAGATGAAAACATTCGTACATGGCCGCTATAATTTCGCACTGTGGGATTAGGTATCACCGGTAATTCTTTTTTTTATAGCGAAAGCTGTTATGAGACCAAAACAAGGGCCGTTTTACAGCGAATGCTGTTATCAGATCACAACAAGGGCCGTATGGGGTGCCGTAGTTATCCGCCGCCGCCGGTGTCCGTAGCCGCAATCACTCGAAATGAGCAAGAAAGAACAAAATAAGAAGAAATATCCAGGATGGAACGGGGTTCAAACATGGGTCCTCTAGGTGGCAGCGCGGTATTCTACCACATAGTAACGCCAATGCTCGATACTCTCATTCAAAAAGATCCTATACAGGCGCCATGTCGGGAACGAACCGGGTCAACATATTTAATTTAGCGTGGCAGAAGTGAAAAGTAACAACCAGGCGTCACGCAATGTGAATTCTGTAACCAGGCTTCACAGAATATGAATAGCGTAACGAGTGGGTCGTTGTGTGCCTGCAACCCATTACAAAGGGCTAAGCCAAAATCATTCAACGTCATAAGCCACTGCATCAATAAAGTGCACGTAACGCCCTGCATATGCGTAGCGGGTATCTCGCTTCTCCGCAGAATGACGAATAATGGCCTAGTGGGTGCTTCCCAACTCGACAAAAAATGTGATTTATGGGGTAGCGGGTACCTTGCAGACGTACTTGTATTAGTAGCTCCAAGAGTTTTCAACGGCCTCCAGAAATGCCACTCTTCCAGCTTTCACTGTGACTGTGCTGCGCTCTCCGCACAGGATCAGCGTTTTTTTATCACAAAATTCGTGGCGAGGGAGATAGCGACAGAGTAACAGACAGCTGGAATACCAATTCTGAGAAGGCGAAATACAATCACATTGAATTATAAACACCGTATTTCTTGCCTCAGTTGAGTGCTTTTCTGTACGCCAGAACCGTAATCATCACCAGCCTGACTGCGCCCACTGCAGGGCAAAGGCCTCTCCCATGTTCCGCCAATCAACCCTCCCTTGTGCTTGCTGCGGCAACGTTGTGTCTGTAAATTTCTTAATCTCGTCTCCCAATCTAACTTTTAAAGCGATAGCGTTAAAGAGCTCGTTTCGCAGAAATTACGGCGTCGGCGGCAGCGTTGTTGGTAGTGAGCAAAAGATCATCATCTTGTCCGTGACCGAAAAATCGTGAAAGATGCAAATCAAATAAATAATAAAAATTTACGGGTCTGAATGAGGATCGAACCTAGGCCGCCTGCGTGGCAAGCAGGTGTTCTACCGCACAGCCACGTGTCTGCTTGGAAATATGGCAAAAATGGCTTCCTCTTCTTGGAAATGCCGTGGAAATAACTTTTATGCTTTATAAACACAAGCGTCCTGTATACAGGCGTCACAATACAACGTGTAATATCGCAGTAATATTGCGTGGTACAATCGTACGTAGCCATCGGACGTCAGAAGATGTGATTATCATAACGACATTGTGGTTCAAAGCCGTCAGCCCATTACAAAAGGCACACACGTTACTGCGCGTATTCCCTTAACGACGTAGTGGGTTCATAGCAAGTTCGAAAACATTTCCCGCATTTCCCACGGATAAACGCTCGTGGTTTAAAGCATGCTACCCATTACATTGTATGCACTAAGTGATTGAAGTATGCACTGGGGACAGGATATCGCTATCACGTCAAACTCTTGAAGGCTGAGCTGAAGGGTCCCCCCAATTTTTTGTCTGCCCCATAGCGCGCTTGCTTTCTCTTGGAATCTTTTTTTGCGATAGCAATTATATGGACACTCTCGGCTGATTTTTGCCGTCATGTCCCGTATATGTATATGTATATATATTGTACTAAATACGACTGGCGGACGCTACGCTGCTAGGAAGAGGAGGACGACGATTGGCGGCTGTGCTTGTGGCTCGTGCTCGCGTTCGCCAGCAGCCTGTCTTAGAAAGGCCCTTGCACAGACCAACAAATAAACTTGCTCGACGTACGACACCACCGCCCTCACCGCCTCCGACATGCCATCTGAGCAACGCAAGGACCCATGGCTTGCTTCTATTCTCGACATCCTGTTTGGCCGGACCCATTCTCCATCTTCTCGGACATTGCGTCGGCAAGCCGAGCACTTCGCCATTCGTGAAGACGTTCTGTACCGCCGAAATTACACACCCGGCGGTCGCAAGTGGTTACTCGCCATTCCGCGACAACTCCGGTCCGAAATATGTTCTACATTCCACGACGACCCACAATGCGGCCACGCGGGTTTTCTCAAGACTTATTCTCGCATCAGGCTTTGATATTACTGGCGTGGCACGTACCGTTTCATTCGACAGTACGTTGGGGCATGTTCCACATGCCAGAGACGCAAGACTCCCCCCACAACACGCCGCCGGCACCTTGTTACCTTTGCCATGCCCCGCCCGACCATTCGACCGCGTCGGCATCGACATCTACGGTCCCCTTCTGAGCACGACAGACGGTAACCGTTGGATCATCGTTGCCGTCGACGACCTCACGCGGTACGCGAAACTTCACCTCTTCCTTCGTCTACAGCAAAAGACGCTGTCACTTTTATTATGCATTATCTGGTACTTCGCCATGGAGCCCCTCGACAGTTACTCAGTGATCGCGGTCGTGTGTTTCTCTCCGACGTCATCACATCATTGTTGCGCGAGTGCCGCGTCGTGCACCGCCCCACAAGCGCCTATCACCCTCAAACCAATGGGATGACGGAACGTTTTAAGCGCACTCTCGGGGACATGCTGTCCATGTATATCTCGTCGACCACTCCAATTGGGACCGCGTACTACCATTTGTAACGTTCGCTTATAATACCGCCATTGAAAGCACTACTGGGTTCTCCCATTTTTTTCTCCTCTATGGACCTGAGCCGTCTTGTACTATGGACACTATTCTTTTGTACCGACCCGACGCCTCAGAGTCCACGTCTCTGTCCCAGGCAGCAACATACGCTGAGCAATGCTGCCAGCTTGCACGCTCGTTCACAACACAAGACCAAGGGCGCCAGAAGCACCACCACGACGCGTCCACTGACACTACTTCGTATGATCCTGGCTCGCTCGTCTGGCTGCGTGTTCCATCTACTGCTCCTGGCCTTTCCACCAAGCTTGTCCCCAAGTACCATGGTCCATGGTACTTGGGTGCCATGGTACTTAAAATGGGGGTTTCGTACGTCGAGCAGGTTTATTTGTTGCTGTGTGCAAGGCCCTTTCTAAGACAGGTCTGGCTGCTGGCGAGCGCGAGCACGAGCGACAACCACAGCCGCCGATCGTCGTCCTACTCTTCCTAGAAGCGTAGCGTCTGCCAGTCGTATTCAGTACAATTTACTTCCCGCGGAATGAGGAGCCATCCTGGCGACCTAGGGTCCAGAAAACACCGGAGGATCGTGGCACTGCTTTAGTCTGGACACGTGGACAATTTCCTGGCCACGACGATGATGGTCAGAAGATGGCTCCAGTGGCTCGATGAGGTAGTTCAACATATAAGTAAAAGCCACGAAGAAAAATACCCGCGGGTAACAGTGGGGGAGCGCGGCCGACGGACGCCGCTGAATCGGACATCCAACGAGCCGGCCCACCTCCGTCTCTCCGAGGCATATGCGATAAGATCCCCCAGCCTGTTCGACGAGCCGGGGAACGCTCAAGGAGAGGAAACGCCACGCGTGTCTTTAACAAGCCCGGAAAGACGCGAGGGGGGGAGGGCAGGGTTATCTTTATGACCAGCGGTTATCTTGCCTCCGCGCTACATGCCCAACGCACGCCCATTTCTTCTTGGCTTCGACTAAGATGTCATTAACGCCATAGGCCTGCGCACGGCGAGGGCAAGGGGGTGGGGGGCGACCACCGAACCTAGTCACCTAAGAGAGGGGGGGGGGGCGGCAAAGTCCGTCCCATACAATAACATAATACGTTTTCTTGTTTCTGTGTCTATGTCAATGCGTGATCCCACAACTTGAGCCCAATACCTTGAAAAGCAGAGAAAAAATGAGACAAAAAAACTACGTATGGCGGCTCCCCTACTGTGAAACCTGAGGAAGAGAGTCGCACGGGCACGCAGTGATTTCCTTGCATAGAATTCCCACTCCTCCGTTTACCAAATCGTCAATGACGCCAATGTTTGAGGCAAGCTTGTATGGTTGCCCTGGCACGAGTGATATCTTGCTAGACAGATTCATGTACTCGGTGTGCGACAGATACCCTGCTTTTTGCTGCGTTGTACTTACTTCCGTCAGGTTGTTTCCCACATCATCATCATCATCATCAGCCTGACTACGCCCACTGCAGGGCAAAGGCTTCTCCCATGTTGCGCCAAGCAACCGGGTACTGTGCATTCTGCTGCCACGTTATACCTGCAACCTTCTTAATCTCATCTGCCCACCTAATTTTCGGTCTCCCCCCTCACGCGTTTGCCTTTTCTTGGAATCGAGTCAGTTACCCTTAATGACCAGCGGTCATCCTGCCTGGGTGCCATATGCCAGGCCCACGTCCGTGTCTTCTGTTTGATTTCAATTATGATATCCGTAACCCCCCGTTTGTTCCCTGAAAACGGGGGTTAAGGATGTCATTATTCCCCCATCAGATGTAGCCAAGTAGCGGCGCCGCACAGCACCGACGCAGAGGCGGTACAGGAGCTAAGAATTCGTTCGTTCGGTGGGGCAGTGGCGGCCTCTCTCGCGCCCCGCTGGAGTCGGCGCTATATTTGCTAAACGTTTTTGCAATTTTATGGTAATGAATACGATTACATCTTAGCTATTTCTGTAAATTTATTATTTTAGACCTTCTTCGTTAATCTTAACCCGGGTTTCAGCACTGATAGCCTTATTATGGCCTGTAGTGAGCGCTTTGCTGTGAGCCTAATCACGCCACATAAGATGCATGAATGGATCATAAGCCGGGCCCCTGAAGCGCTCCGCACTTAAATCTGCTTTTCCCTACACAATAGTGGTGTTTTCCCGCTATAGGCTGCGGATATCAATAATTTTCAGGCATTTCCGTTGGGTGCACACGCAAGCGGAACACGCGGTCCAAATCCGAGTGTCAAAAATGTTTGTTTGACGCATGTTGCAACCAGTCGTCAGATGCATTCATAGTGTTCAAACCATGTCAAAACGCTAGAAAGGATGCGGTCCACTATTTCTGGCTCTATTTCTTGTCGAATTCTGGAGTCAGGCTCGTAGCCAGGCTGATGAAGGGGGGGGTGCTTTGACAAAATTAAGTAATTAAAGCAGGTGTTCTTTTGAAATAGTCAAGGTCTTAAGCAAGTGCCCTCCCCACCCCCCACCCCTCCCGAAAATAACTCCTGCCTACGGGCCTGTCTAGAGTATGCTGCGATGGTACTCAAAGTGGCTTCTGTCCGCTGGGCATGCTGTCTTTGGATTTCCATAAGCTGCAAAAGCGCGTTTGACAATAACTGTGTCGAAGAAAACACATTTGCGGCGACGCTATAGGTACCATAGAGATTTGGCTGCGTGACGCTACTAAACTCCTTGCGACTATTGTTACTCATCGTTGTACCTTTAGCGATAATGTCGCCCAGGTTCCTGTTGGCCTTGGCCTGAAGAGCTGCTAGTACAGCAGACGTTCTTGTCTCCTTTGGTTATGCAGGAAGTCTTCTCCTAGAATATTTTAGCTCGTCACAAGAGGTTGGCTGTCTCGCTGTACCCAGCATAAAGGTCACTACATCTTCTGCACTCGGCTGGGCCAAATATAAAATTCTCCGAAAGCAGCGTGCCTTCGATAGTTGATTGACACATGATCGCCATTTTCTCTTCCTGCATTTTGTTATGCGTAGTGGTACGAAAGTGGTCGTCTGTCTCTATACTATTTACCATTCCTTAACTTATCTCCTACTCAACAATCCTATGCCTTTTTTACTGTCTGTTATCTCAACTCAGAGCAGATCCGACAGCCGCGCGGGCACGCTCGCTAACGCTGTTCTGTTCTTGCTGCAGGCAACGCTCAGGAAACTGTCTTCAACTGTATACATGCCATCGTGGTCTTCGGAAGCTGTGGCTGCTGCGGCTGCGCAGGTCGACGACTGAAATCACCACTTCAACGCATGGCAGGATCACCGTCCTACCAAAGCTAGCCAGGGGGGCGTTCCCGGAGGCCATATAAAAGAGGACAGCACCGTTGTACTGGCATCAGAGCAGATCCGACAGCCGCGCGGGCACGCTCGCTAACGCTGTTCTGTTCTTGCTGCAGGCAACGCTCAGGAAACTGTCTTCAACTGTATACATGCCATCGTGGTCTTCGGAAGCTGTGGCTGCTGCGGCTGCGCAGGTCGACGACTGAAATCACCACTTCAACGCATGGCAGGATCACCGTCCTACCAAAGCTAGCCAGGGGGGGCGTTCCCGGAGGCCATATAAAAGAGGACAGCACCGTTGTACTGGCATCAGAGCAGATCCGACAGCCGCGCGGGCACGCTCGCTAACGCTGTTCTGTTCTTGCTGCAGGCAACGCTCAGGAAACTGTCTTCAACTGTATACATGCCATCGTGGTCTTCGGAAGCTGTGGCTGCTGCGGCTGCGCAGGTCGACGACTGAAATCACCACTTCAACGCATGGCAGGATCACCGTCCTACCAAAGCTAGCCAGGGGGGCGTTCCCGGAGGCCATATAAAAGAGGACAGCACCGTTGTACTGGCATCAGAGCAGATCCGACAGCCGCGCGGGCACGCTCGCTAACGCTGTTCTGTTCTTGCTGCAGGCAACGCTCAGGAAACTGTCTTCAACTGTATACATGCCATCGTGGTCTTCGGAAGCTGTGGCTGCTGCGGCTGCGCAGGTCGACGACTGAAATCACCACTTCAACGCATGGCAGGATCACCGTCCTACCAAAGCTAGCCAGGGGGGCGTTCCCGGAGGCCATATAAAAGAGGACAGCGCCGTTGTACTGGCATCAGAGCAGATCCGACAGCCGCGCGGGCACGCTCGCTAACGCTGTTCTGTTCTTGCTGCAGGTAGGCATCCTGTATCATTACCTATGTATAAACTAAAGTCCTTGACTTGAATGGCTGTGGATCTGCTCTGGTGCCATCCGCTGTTTTTCAGTGCCTTATTGATGTAATCATTTTTAACGTGGTGCTGTGCATTTACCATGGCTGGAAAGAGCGACGTGGAGGAAACTGACACTGATGCGTTAGTGACCTTCACGAAGGCTTTGGGTGATAAAGCGCCTAACAGCATAAAGGAGGTGGTGAAAGTGTTACTGGAAATGACCACTCAGTTTACCGGTGCAATGAACGACCTCAGGTCAGGAATGAAGAAACTTGATTCCTCGAACAATGGCATAAAAGCTGAGCTGACATCAGTAAAGATGTCAATGGGATTTGTTAATAAGAGTTTTGAAGAATTTAAGGAGGAACTCAAGTCGCTTCGACAAGAACTTGCAGAAGTAAAGAGAGATAACCTTGAGACTTTGAAAACAAATAAGAATTTGAGCAGTGAAATACAAGTAATTAGGAAAGAGCTAACAGAACTTAAGCAATACGGAAGGAGGAACAATGTTGAAGTGAAGGGTGTTCCGCTTGCGGAAAACGAAAACATAGTCGACACGATTGGGAAGGTTGCCAAATGCTTGCGCATTGAACACTCCAACAAAGAAATTGATGCTGCGCATCGCGTTCCCTCAAAAAGTGGTGCGCCTCCAAATATTGTCGTCCGATTTGTGTCACGGACTTCCAGAGACAACTTTTTGAGGGCAGCCAAAAAGCACCGCCTTAACACTTCAATGCTTGGTTTTGAAAATAACACGCCGGTGTACGTCAATGAGCATTTGTGTGCAGAGAACAAAGTCTTGCTGGGTAAAGCCATACAGATAAAACGAGAGAAGAACTGGAAGTTTGCATGGGTATCCGATGGAAAGATACTAATGCGTAAAAGTGAGAACTCCCGAGTACTGCATGTGTCATGTATTGATGACCTTAATAAAATAAATTAACCTTTTTTATGGCTGAGTCTCACAAATCTAATCCGAAAGGAAAAATAACTTTCTTCCACTGCAACACACGCAGTATAAGAAAAAATCTTAATCTTCTTCTCTCGTCTATTTCACGGCATGGCAAACATTATGACGTAATAGCAGCTACAGAAACGTGGCTGAGAAAGGATGAAACAGTTACCATACCTGGCTATAAAATGATATCTCAGCCACGTGCATCTAACTCTCGCGGTGGCGGCGTTGCTTTTTTCGTAAAGAACGGACTCCGCTTATCGGTACTATCTGAATTCACATGCAGCCTCACATATATAGAAGCACTTTTTGTGAAGATAGAAAGCTCTGTCGTTGTTGGTGTGGTGTATCGGCCGCCAAACGCAGATAGTAGCTGTTTTTTTTTTTTGATAAAGTTGAGGGCATTCTTTCTACCCTGGCAAGGAATAGTCGTACTCGGGTTATTATTCTTGGGGATATAAACATTGATGCCTTTAGTGCTAGTTACAAAGATTACGCTTATCTAATACAATCATATAATTTTCGCAATCTAATCACTGCGCCTACTCGAGTGACAAGTACAACAGAAACCATGTTGGACCATGTCCTTACAAATATTGCTAATAACATAACAGCAGGTGTTCTCAATGAGCCTATCACTGATCACATGCCAACTTTTGTCACTGTTGATAGAGGGCCTGTAATTATTCATCAGAGAAACATTACTTCCTATCGAATTGATTACTCAAAAGTTCGTAATTTCTTGCGCTCTTTTGGATGGCACCAGGTTTATAATGATGACGTAGACCAAGAATTTACTAATCTAATCAATGTTATTACGGAATCCGTACATAACTCGAAAAAAGTCATTCGTAGACGCTCATATGAAGCACCAATCTGTCCTTGGATGACCCAAGATTTATTACAGGCGCTTAAGGCTAAAGAGTACTGGCATTACAAGTGGAAACGCGATAAGCACAATGTTCATCTACTACATGAGTATAAAACTGCTCGTAACAAATCGGTAGCCATGTCGCGTAAATGTAAAAAAAGACTATTATTCGAAGCTTATTGAGCAAGCTTCCGGTAACACGCGGAAAACTTGGCAAATAATAAACGAAGCAATCGGGCATACTGGTGCTGAAAAAACATTACCTGACAATGTCACTGAGGATACTGTCGATGACTTTAATACTTATTTTACAAATGTTGGTCCTTCATTAGCCAAAATGCTGCCTATTCCTAACAAAGCGCTGTATGAACCAACTTCCTTACCAAATAGCTTTGTTATTAACAACATAGAGATGAATGAAATTCTGCTTATTGTGAGTAAACTAGTAATAAGCAAAGCGCCGGGTCATGACGAGATTCCAGCGCGCGTTATAAAAGAGAACATTGATTTAATTGGAGAAGTACTATGCGACATATTTAACCACTCATTACATGCCGGTAAATATCCATCAATACTCAAGATAGCCAAAGTCACTCCTGTCTACAAAGAGGGTGATAGGTCTGATCCTTCTTGCTGCCGCCCGATATCTGTACTGAGTGTTATTAACAATATCTTCGAAAAAATAATTTCGAAACGTATGCTTTCCTTTTTGAGCAAATATCATGTGTTATGTCCGCACCAACATGGCTTCCGGCCAATGCGCTCTACAAGTACAGCTGTGCTCACACTAAGCCAAATTTTAAATACTGCCCTTCAAGATAACAAATTCGCCGTAGCTGTTTTTCTGGACTTCCGAAAAGCGTTCGATACGGTAGACCATGAGATCATGCTTTACAAATTGCGCAAATATGGTTTTCGCAACACTATGTGGAACTTTTTCCAGAGTTACCTTCAAGGTCGACAACAGATGGTAATTATCAATAACATTACTTCTTCTCTCCAGTCCATACAAACAGGGGTGCCACAAGGTTCCGTATTAGGACCGTTACTTTACTTGCTATACATAAACGACTTGCCTCTAGTACTAACATCTGCCGAGATGCTTATGTATGCTGATGATACCGCGTTGATTATTACCGGCAAAATCTGTCAGGCATAGAAGAACAAATGAATACCGAACTTGCGAAGCTGGCCGATTGGTTTACAGCTAACAGGCTTTCCATTAATGCCAAAAAAAAAACAAAATATATGTTATTCCACTCCCGTACAAAACCTATTCCACATGATATACAACTATACATCAATAATTGTTCCCTTGAACGTACCGATTCTTTTGCTTATCTTGGTGTTGTTCTAGACAGCTGTTTAAATTGGCAGATTCAGCTAGACGCAGTCTGCTCGAAACTAGCTTCGAGTTGTTACGCCCTCTTGCAAGCTCGTGAATATTTTGATATTACGATTCTGCGCATTTTGTATTTTACTTTAGTCAACTGCCAGCTTTTGTACTGCATAGAGTCCTGGGGTTCGACGTACGACTCTTATCTTGAGCCAGTACGACGGCTGCAAAAACGAGCTATACGCACGATAACTTTTTCACGCTACTACGAACATAGCAAGCCACTGTTTTCTAGGTTGAAGATCTTACCATTCGATTTTGTGCGGGAACTAAGATTAGCCACATGTATTAACAGTGTCGTTAGAAACAATGAGCCATTCCCTCTTTCATTACTTTGTGCCCCTCGACGTCCAACGAGGAACCAAACTTTTAACAACTTCAATATACCTCCCACAAAAAACGCCTATAGCAAACGTCTACTGCAATATACCGGAGTGAAAGTTTGGAATGGCATACCACATTATATAAAAAATACTCAGAACTTGTCCAAATCCCTGAAAAAATACTACTTTGAAGTAGTCTTCTCTGCTTCCTGAGTAGACTCGTCCTTTGGATTGTCGATTTTTTTTTATCATGTATATATATTGCCCTTTATGTCTTTGCTTTGTAAGGTGTGGCAATAACCCTGCTCTCTTTATTAAGTTATAAAAGGTAACTATTGTTGATACTTGCAACTACAAGTTTCATTCTGCAGTTTTGTACACCACCACTAACAAAATTTTTGTGTTTACTACGAGTTACGTACTCCCCTTTTTTTCGTTTTTTCTTTGATGAGTCGAAATCAAGTGACTGATGTAAGAAGATAAACATTATTTCTTGCATTATGATATCAAATTCCAATTGCTTACTTCTGTTTATTTTGAGTAGAACTACTACAGTTTCCGTTATGTATACTTGTAATGGGACCCGCACTAGCCTCTGGCTATGGGACCATACAGTTTGTGCATATTTTGTACAAGATATGTGTGCAATAAAGAACATTCATTCATTCATTCATTCATTCAACTGCCAACTAAGCCCATTCTCAACGTTCGATCGGGGCACAGTTGGCAGTATAATTATGTTCCACGCATTATCTCAGCGTAAATCTGAAAAATAATGGGACAAGGATCTCGTCCATGCGAAGTATTGTTAACAACTATTTTTGCCTGTTCAAAATGAGCTGAATAATTTTTAGGAGATTCAAAACTCTTGGAACACGAGGCATCGCAGGTGTCAACGTTTCTACGAGCGTACTTTTCTTTTTCAAGGCTGCGCAACTGCGCTGTTGCAACCTTGAAGAATAGTGGGTGTATTGGTATGTGGGCGCGTGCGTGCGTGTTTGTAACGTCACTGGATTAGATCATGTGTCCCTTGATCGATGCACGGTACACTATCTTATGAGCCCCTGTATTGTAGACTCGTCCAGAGAATAGCGGGGCGGTTTTGTGAGACATCCTTACTTTCATATATTTTCAGGGCGCGCAAAACTGGGCACAGTCTGTACTCACCGGGGATTAAGCGAGGGTGAAGATAGACCTCACGGTTACCTCGGTGTGAACACCTTTGCCCATGAGCTTGGCCACACGTAAGTATAATTTCGAGCAACAAGCACGCCTGCATGACTAGCGTTTTAGCCACGTCACGCCTGCTTTTTCTTGCAGGTTAGGGGCAGTGCATGACCACACCCCCGAGTGCCCCTGGAAAGAAGGGTATCTGATGAGTTACGAAGACGGAGGATTAAAGAAATTCCGGCTTTCGCCTTGCAGCGAGAGAAGCATTAGGCAATATGTGAGGTGAGCCGAGCCGTGTGAATATTTTTTCACTATCGGTGGCCTTGTTTACGTGACTAATGTAGTCGAAACATGAAAAGCAGCTGCTCGTACAAAACGAGGTTGGGGACATCCCATGAATTACCATCACTGCTAGTTTTCAATTGTAACGGTGAAAAGAAAATGTTGAATTGTTCTCTTATATCGAATCACTTTTCGGAGATTCAGTAAAATGTCAGCTTTTTTATGTAGCGGTTCTCAGAGGATATTGCAGTTATTTACATGTAAAATGCACGAAATATTTTCAATCAGGTTCCGTAAAATATGGACAGGCCGTACAGGCAGAACGCACACGATAAAATAACAACAAAATATTTTTCACGATGACAAGCAATAGAAACGCACGTTAGAGAATTCTCCTTAGCTAAAGCCAAAAAAAAAAAGAAGACTGGCACCAAGTTCTAAATGTAACAATAATATCTGGTGTTTTACGTCCCAAAACCACGACATTATTATGAGAGACGCCGTTGTGGAGGACTCCGGAAATTTCGACCATATAGTGTTTTTTTATCATGCGCTGACATCGCACAGCACACGGTCCTCTACAATTTCGCCTCCATCGAAATGTGAACGCCGCGGCCAGGATTGAACCCGCGACCTTCGGGTCAGCAGCCGAGCACAATTACCACTGCTCCACCACGGCGGACGAAGTTCTGAATGAGAGAAGAAAACATCGGAACACAGTATTCTTTCGGGAAATTTAAAGATGCTGTGACATTGACTTTCAAGGGAACGAATAGGGAGCATATTGCGAAACAGCAAAATAACAGTGCATGAGTGGGTGCGTGGAGGCGATATTTTAATCAGTGAACAATTATTCAAAGATAGAAATTAATTACATGATGTGAAAAGTTGCCACATAATAGACCCATAGCCTTAACAGCTAGTTACTAGTGCCAAATTCTGGGACATTACAGCGCAAAAAAAAAAAAATCACAGCATATCCACGGAGTGAATGATGATGAGTGGGCGAAGCTCTGGAGGTCCATCGGTAAACCGCGAATCTTCGTCCAGTACATCATCAAAGACGTGACAAACACTGTGTGTATATATACAAGAAATTTTATTTATTCGTAAATGGTAGCTAGACGTGGCTTCCCGTCCCCCTTCATTATAACGGCCTTATGGTCGGTGAAGTAGAGGGATATGGGTTCTTATATGGCTCCGTAGAGGATTCCTAGAGGGGAGAGAGGGGGGTGAGCGTAGAGGAGAGAGAGGAGGAGAGGACGCACATCCGCTGTGGGGATGTGGAACGCGGACGGCGCTCCGTAGAGTAGAGGATTCCTAGAGGAGAGAAAGGGGGTGAGCGCAGGAGAGGAGAGAGAGGGGACGCGCGCGCCGCTCCGTACGGTAGAGGATACCTAGAGGAGAGAAAGGGGGTGAGCGTTGGAGAGGAGAGAGAGGGGGAGGAGACACGCATGCTCTGGAGGGGTGTAAGACGCGGCCGCCGCTCCGTACAGTAGAGGATTGCTAGAGGAGAAGGGGGGTGAGCGTTGGAGAGGAGATGGAGGCGACGCGCATGCTCTGGTGGGGTGTAGGACGCGGGAAGGAGGGATGGACTAAGCCCCCGCAAGCACATCCAAGCAAGATCAAGGAATGGAGCCAACCTGGGCGAAAGACAACACCTGCCTAGCCATTGCTAACAGCGTCTCTGTGCTCTCGGCCATGACTCTAGTGATTGTAGTGGTGGTGGACGGCCTTATTGTACTACAGTGGTCTGCTTGACATAGATGGCCACACCTCCTGCGGGACGCTCTGCTTCTTCGGTGCACACGATGGGAAATAGAGGTGGTCTGGAACGCGCTTATTCTTCATGGTCATCAGCGTCATCGTCATCATTATCACGAGATACTGCCGGTTACGCCTGACGCGGGACAAGGTTAGACTAAGAGGAGCTTCGCCCCTAAAAATAACTTCCCCATCTCCCGCTAAAGGGAACCATGTGTACATGCGAAGCAGCGGGGGAGATGGTTAGCTTGAGCGGGAGAAACGTCGCTGCTCTCGTTTCACGGCAGCGGCCCGGGCGCTCATCGTGGCGCTGCACAGGAGAGAGAATGAGGTGTGCACGCTCCGTCATTTTCATACTGCGGAACTACCGTGGCGCCCCCCAGCGGAGTATGCAGCTGTCGCACCGCCTGTCGTGCGCGCCGCTCCGTAGAGGACTCCTAGAGGAGAGAAGAGAGAGGGGACGTGAATGCGCTGTGGGGGTGTGGGACGCGGGAGCCGCTCCGTAGAGTAGAGGATTCCTAGAGGAGAGAGGGGGGACAGGACGCGCACGCGCTGTGGGGATGTGGGACGCGGGCGCCGCTCCGTAGAGGATTCCTAGAGTAGAGAAAGGGGGTGAGCGTAGGAGAGCAGAGATAGGGGGGATAGGGTGTGGGACGCGGAGGTCGCTCCGTAGAGTAGTGGATTCCTAGAGGAGAGAAATGGATTGAGCGTAGGAGAGGAGAGAGAGGGGAAGGGGACGCGCATGCACTATGGGGGGTGTAGGACGCGGGCGTTGCTCCGTAGAGTATAGTGTCACGTGGTCGTGACGTCGAGGAAGGCAGCAGGCGACGTGTCCAAAATGAAACTGTTTATTAGGCCGAACTTGTGGTCGGTAAACAGAAAGTAGAATTACAGCAATACACGCTGGCACTGATAGCGGCGAACAGAGCGTCGGCCGGCGATCAAACTGAACATCGTTGGAGCGCGCCGGCTTTTATGCATCACGCGTCGAACATTCTAGCCTTATCACTGGTCATCGCGCAAGCTCAGGAATAATCTCGAGTGGTCGCGTCTTGCGCGCAATCTTAACAAAACGATCTACAATAATCGCGAAGGTTCCAGAACAATAAGGCGCTGTTTGAGCTGAGCTTTGCTGACGGTCTTTGTGGGCGAAAACCGAATACAACAAAAGTGAAAATAAGAATAGCGCGTGGCAATGCCCCCCCTCTGAAAAGGCATCGTCCCGATGCTTAGAACAGAACACGGGGGAAAATGCATGCAACAATAAACCACAACAATAAAGAAAGAAAGTACAATAATTAAGCAATAAGTGCAGTCCTCTGGTTTGCTAACGCGCGTAATACGGCTTGAGGCGCACGACGTGGACGACTTCAGGTCGCGCACGGCGCCGTTGAGAGTTCGTTATGCCGTCCGGGACGACCTCGTAGTCCAGAGCACCGAGACGTCGAAGCACCTTGTACGGCCCGAAGTATCGCCGAAGGAGTTTTTCACTAAGTCCACGTCGGCGTATCGGTGTCCACACCCAAACGCGGTCGCCGGCCTGGTATTCCACGAAGCGTCGTCGAAGATTGTAACGGCGGCTGTCGGTCGTCTGCTGATTCTTGATCCGCAGGCGGGCGAGCTGTCGTGCTTCTTCGGCGCGCTGTAGGTAGGCGGTCACGTCGATGTTTTCCTCGTCGGTGACGTTCGGTAACATGGCGTCGAGCGTCGTTGCCGGGCTCCGTCCGTAGACGAACTTGTATGGCGTTATCTGCGTCGTTTCTTGCACGGCCGTGTTGTATGCGAAGGTCACGTACGGAAGGATGGCGTCCCACGTCTGGTGTTCGACGTCGAGGTACATGGCCAGCATGTCGGCGATGGTCTTATTTAGACGCTCGGTCAGGCCGTTGGTCTGTGGGTGGTACGCAGTGGTCCGCCGGTGGCTTGTGTGGCTGTATTCCAAGATCGCCTGGGTTAGGTCAGCCGTAAACGCCGTACCTCTGTCGGTGATGAGAACCTCTGGGGCGCCGTGTCGAAGGACGATGTTCCTAACGAAGAACTTGGCTACCTCGGCGGCACTGCCTTTGGGCAGGGCTTTTGTTTCGGCGTAGCGGGTGAGGTAGTCGGTGGCTACGACGATCCACTTATTTCCGCAAGTCGACGTTGGGAACGGTCTCAGGAGGTCCATTTCGATCTGCTGGAACAGTCGCCGAGGAGGCTCGATCGGCTGAAGGAAGCCTGCTGGTCTTGTTGGCGGTGTCTTCCGTCGCTGACAGTCTCGGCACGTCCTAACGTAGCGGGCGACGTCGGCGGCAAGGCGCGGCCAGTAGTACTTCTCCTGTACTCTTGCGATCGTGCGGGAAACACCGAGATGTCCAGCCGTCAGGTCGTCGTGTAGGGCCTGGAGGACTTCTGGTCTCATTGCTGATGGAACCACGAGAAGGTGTTTGGCTCGAAGGGGCGAGAAGTTCTTCTTTAGGAGGACTCCGTTTCGCAGGAAGAACGACGCCAGTCCTCTCTTGAATACCTTCGGAACAGTGGCGCTCTTGCCCTCGAGGTATTCGATAAGGCTCCCGAGTTCCGGGTCCGTTCGCTGTCGCTCGGCGAAGTCGTCGGCACTTATGGTTCCCAGGAAGCCGTCATCATCCTGGTCGTCCAGCGGCGGTGGGTCGACGGGGGCACGAGACAGGCAGTCGGCGTCAGAGTGTTTTCTTCCGGACTTGTAAACGACGGTAATGTCGAATTCTTGAAGTCTCAGGCTCCACCGTGCGAGGCGACCAGAAGGGTCCTTCAAGCTAGCTAGCCAACACAAGGCGTGGTGGTCGCTCACAACTTTGAAGGGCCTGCCGTAAAGGTAGGGGCGAAACTTTGATGTAGCCCAGATGATGGCGAGGCACTCCTTTTCTGTTGTGGAATAGTTGGCCTCTGCCTTGGATAGCGACCGGCTAGCATAACTGATGACCCTTTCCAGTCCGTCCGTCCTCTGCACAAGGACGGCGCCGAGTCCTACGCTGCTCGCGTCGGTGTGCACTTCTGTTTCGGCGTGTTCGTCGAAATGCGCAAGCAATGGAGGCGTTTGCAGGCGTCGTTTTAGTTCTTGAAATGCTTCCTCCTGCGGCGTTTCCCACTTGAACTCGACGTCGGTCCTGGTGAGGTTAGTGAGAGGTTCGGCGATGCGGGCGAAGTTTTTAACGAACCGCCTGTAATAGGCACACAAGCCGAGAAATCGACGCACGGCCTTCTTGTCGGTGGGTGGCGGGAAAGCAGCGATGGCGGTTGTCTTTTGCGGGTCGGGGCGTACTCCGGATTTGCTTATCACGTGGCCCAAGAACAAAAGTTCTTCGTACGCGAAGCGGCACTTCTCTGGCTTGAGAGTGAGTCCGGACGTCTTGATTGCCTGAAGTACAGCTTCAAGGCGCCGCAGGTGTTCATCGAAGTTCGAAGAAAACACAACGACGTCGTCCAAGTACACAAGGCAAGTCTGCCACTTCAAGCCAGCCAGTACAGTATCCATAACGCGTTGGAAGGTCGCGGGGGCCGAGCAAAGACCAAAAGGCATGACCTTAAACTCGAACAGGCCGTCTGGTGTTATAAAGGCAGTCTTTTCTCGGTCTCTCTCGTCGACTTCGATTTGCCAGTAGCCCGTCTTCAGGTCCATCGACGAAAAGTACTTCGCGTTGTGGAGTCGATCCAGGGCGTCGTCTATCCGTGGGAGGGGGTACACGTCCTTCTTCGTGATCTTGTTCAGGCGACGATAGTCGACGCAGAAACGTAGCGTCCCGTCCTTCTTCTTCACCAACACCACGGGAGACGCCCAGGGACTCTTGGACGGCTGGATTATGTCGTCGCGTAGCATTTCGTCGACTTGCTTCTTTACGGCTTCGCGTTCTCGCGTCGAAATTCGATACGGGCTCTGACGGACTGGTCGGGCACTTTCTTCAGTTATGATACGATGTTTGGCGACTGGGGTCTGTCGAATCCTTGACGACGATGAGAAGCAGTCCTTGAATTGCAGGAGCAGATTTTTGAGCTTGTCTTGCTTCTGCTTTGGGAGGCTGGGGTTGACGTCGAAATCTGTTTCGGGACCTCGATTCGTGGAAGAATGTTCGGCAGTATCGGAGAGGGCGAAAGCATTGCTGGTGTCCACGAATTTCTCGATGTAGGCGACCGTCGTACCAATGTTGAGGTGCCTATATTCGTGGCTGAAGTTTGTCAGTAGTACCTTTGCTTTGCCGTCGCGCAACTCGGCGATGCCTCTTGCGACGCAAATCTGACGGTTCACAAGCAGGTGCTGATCGCCCTCGACAACGCCTTCAAGGTTAGCGGGTATTTCGGTGCCGACGGAAATGACGACGCTGGAGAGAGGCGGAACGGTGACCTGCTCTTCTATTACATTCAAGGCATGATTCTCCGGCGACGTGTGGGGCGGCAACGCTTTTTCTGAAGTCAGTGTTATCGACTCAGACCTCAGGTCGATGACGGCGCCGTGTTGACTTAGGAAGTCTATCCCCAGTATCACATCCCTGGAGCAGTGCTGCAGAATTAGAAAGCTGGCGGGATAAGTCCGGTTACTGATGGTGACTCTTGCGGTGCAGACACCGGCCGGTGTTATCAGATGACCCCCCAGCTGTCCTGATTTCAGGGCCTTGCCAAGCAGTCTTTACTTTCTTCAACTTCGTCGCGAAAGACCCACTGACGACGGAATAGTCGGCTCCAGTGTCGACGAGAGCGGTGACGTTGTGGCCGTCGAATATTACGTCGATGTCGCTGGTTCGTCGTCGTGCGTTGCGGTTGGGTCGCGGCGTCGGATCACGGCTGCGTCGAAATGTTGTGGTGCTTCCATGCTGCGTCGTCAGGTTTTCTTCGGTCCGCGAGGTTTCGTCGGTAGGGCTTCGTCTGCTTGGCGTCGTGTTGCACAGGTCTCGTCGCGTTGTCGTCGTCGGCGGCCGCGGAGGATCTTCGGCATTTCGTCGAACAGCAACCGCACCTCCATCGGTTGCTGCCCTTAGTTTCCCGGGTACGGGCTAGGTGACCGGCCCCGGTTTGGGCCAGTGTACTGCCGGCGGTGCGGTGACATGTAGCGGCCGGGCGACGGTGAGCGGGAAGGTCGTCGGGGCGTCCACTGAGCTCCTGCGAGGTAGTCGGCGATGTCTTGCGGTCGTTCACCCCGCTGAGGACGAGGCGCGTTAACGGCGAAACCGCGTAGGCCTATCTGTCGGTACTGGCAGCGGCGGTACGTGTGCCCGGCTTCGCCGCAGTGGTAGCATAGCGGGCGGTGGTCTGGGGCGCGCCAAACGTCGGTTTTCCTAGGTGTGTAGCGCTGGCCGCCGGGAGGACGGTAGGGCGTCGGTGGCGGTGGCGGCGGCGTCTGGCGACGGAAGTGCTGCGGGGCGGCATCTTGGTGTCGGCGCGGAGGGGGGGACGTGACGGCGAGCAGCAGCAGCGTAGGTCATGGCTTGTGGCTGCGGTGGGGCTGGCTGAGGAAGATTCAGTGAATGCTGAATTTCTTCTCGTACAACGTCTGCAATCGACGCCACTACAGGTTGCGGAGAAGGTTCGAGCTTTCGCAGCTCTTCTCGCACAATGGCACGAATCACTTCACGCAACTCGTTGGAGTCGAGGGCATGAACAGCCGCGCTGTCTTGAATACAGCGGCGATTGTACTGTCCGGTGCGCATTTCCAGTGTCTTCTCGATCGTCGTCGCCTCCGACAGGAATTCCTGGACGGTCTTAGGTGGATCCCGCATCAGCCCGGCGAAGAGCTCCTGCTTGACTCCTCGCATAAGAAAGCGAACTTTCTTGTCTTCGGTCATGGCAGCGTCGGCCTGGCGAAACAGTCGGGTCATCTCTTCCGTGAAGATGGTGACGTTTTCGTTGGGTAGCTGTACCCGTGTCTCCAGCAAAGAAGCGGCCCTTTCTTTGCGGGCCACGCTCATGAATGTTTCAAGGAATGCGCCACGGAAGAGATCCCAGGTTTGAAGTCCAGACTCCCGGTTCTCGAACCAGGTCCTTGCCGCGTCTTCCAGGTAGAAGTAGACGCGACGCAGCTTCTCTTCCGGATCCCAGTGGTTGAAGGTGGCAACTCGTTCGTACGTTTCCAGCCAGGTCTCCGGGTCTTCAAACGATGCTCCATGGAATGTCGGTGGCTCCCTTGGCTGCTGCATAACGACCGTGGTGGGTGTTGGTACCGTGGCTGTCATAGTTGCCGCAGTAGTAGTCGTGGCCTTGGTGTTTCGAGTCTTATCCGGTAGGGGCCCGAACTCTGGATGTAGCCCTCGTTGCCTGCGGCTAGCTCGCTGGTCAAGGCTGGCGTCGACGTCTCCTTCACGACTGGGGCTGGGTTCACGACTTGACGGGGGGCGTTCGGTACATGAACGAAGCAGCACCTCCACCAGATGTCACGTGGTCGTGACGTCGACGAAGGCAGCAGGCGACGTGTCCAAAATGAAACTGTTTATTAGGCCGAACTTGTGGTCGGTAAACAGAAAGTAGAATTACAGCAATACACGCTGGCACTGATAGCGGCGAACAGAGCGTCGGCCGGCGATCAAACTGAACATCGTTGGAGCGCGCCGGCTTTTATGCATCACGCGTCGAACATTCTAGCCTTATCACTGGTCATCGCGCAAGCTCAGGAATAATCTCGAGTGGTCGCGTCTTGCGCGCAATCTTAACAAAACGATCTACAATAATCGCGAAGGTTCCAGAACAATAAGGCGCTGTTTGAGCTGAGCTTTGCTGACGGTCTTTGTGGGCGAAAACCGAATACAACAAAAGTGAAAATAAGAATAGCGCGTGGCAATGCCCCCCTCCTAGAGGAGAGAAAGGGGGGTGATTGTAGGAGAGGAGAGAGAGAGGGAGGGGACGCGCATGCACTGTGGTAGTGAGGGACGTGGGACGCGGGACGGACAAAGCCCCCCCCCCCCCCCCCCCCAAACACATGCAAGCAAGATCAAGGAATGGAGTCAACCTGGGCGACAGACACCACCTGCCTAGCCATTGCTAACAGCGTCTCTGTGCTCTCGGCCATGACTCTGGTGACTGTGGTAGTGGCTGATGGCCTTATTGTACTACAGTGCTCTGGTTCGCATAGTGGGGCTTCCCTACTTCATGAAAGTGGCCGGACGCGGGGCGCCGGACGCGGTAGGGAGGGGCGGACATAGCCCCGAGAATAAGATCTTTCGCATCTAAAAAAAACAGGCAACCCACGGAAGGATCACAAGCGACGACGACGAGTGCTTTACTTTCAACAACCTTTATCGGCAAATTGCACGTATATGTATACTGTCCGGCACAGGCGTCATCCACTGCACATGCGTAAATACGCCATCTCTTTATCTGTAAGTTTTGTTGAAGCCACGCTGACATAACTTTCCCCCCCCAGATTGGCAATGCGTTCTGCTTCAATAATTGACGGGTGATCCGTGTTTCGCTCTTCGTAATGACGGAAGTGATGTTTAGGTCGGGGAGATCAATCCTGGCAGGTTATACAGTGACTATATAAGAAACCTTCAAAATACTTTCCACCACGCTGGTTTCTTACATTGTTCGCATGCTTCCTTAGCCTATCGTTAACGCATTTCTCAGTCTAGCCAACGTACACTATTCCGCACTTTAAGTGAATTTCGTAAACCACCCCTTCTGTGCAATTAACGAAGGGCCATCTGTGCTTTCTGCCACAGACCCAGGCGCGTAGCCAGAAATTTTTTTTCGGGGGGGAGGGCACCTCCTTGATTTCGGGGATGGGGGGGGGGGGGGGGGGCTGCTTGAAATGGTCATTTTTTGCTCTGTATACCATGGGGGAAAATTTGGGGGAGGGGGGGGGGGGGGGCACGGGCCCGGTGTACCACCCCCTGGCTACACCACTGCACAGACCTGCAGCGTCTTTGCCTCCGGGTCAGTCAGTCGGCAGAACTTAGACAGCCTGTTTGGTGCTGAGAATACGACTTTGACGTCGTACCGCTGGGCCACCTTTTTAAAGACGATAGTCTTTCTTGGGATACTTCAATGGAGAAATTTTGGTCTGATTCTCTGTTTGTCGGCAGGTCACACGATTCAGCTATTCGGCCAAAGTTTAACCACTTTCTGAACGCCCAGCCATCTTGAACAGTCGTTTTCGTGCATACTTGTGAACATTGTCGATCAAAGAGCAAATATTACGCATATCTGAGGCGCAACAACAATACGAAAGTATTAAGTGGTGTGTTCTTTTATAGAAAATACATAGATACTTAATTCTAAAGACCCTAGTGTTTCTTAGGCTGCGCTGAAAATGCGAGCTGCCTCGCAAAAGCGAAGAGCCGTCGTCTATCTCCGACGTCGCGCGAAGTGCCGCGTGTTTCATCCGACGCACGATAGCTGGCGCAGTCTGCCGTCGTCGCTGCAAACAAGAGAATCTCTTTTCGTGGTCGCTCCGGTCGCTCTGCGCGACTTCTCAGCTTTTTACACGGTGCCAAAAACACCGCGCTTGCGGCGAGAAGACGCTTGGTCATGCCAGGACGGAAATGGTCGAGAACAGCATCACAGGTGGCCGCGGATGAGACCAGGACTCATATAGTACGACCGGCAGAGGACTATCGTCTTTCGATGACATTTGCGATCTCAGTGCACGTTAGAGAACACCAAGTGGTCGAAATTTCCGGAGCCCTCCACTACTGCGTCTCTCATGATCATATCGTGGTTTATTGTGGTTTTGGGTCGTTAAACTTCAGATATTATTATTATTATTCTTACTATTATTATTATTATTATTATTATTATTATTATTATTATTATTATTTTATTACTACTACTACTACTTTTTAGTGTTTCTTTCTAGCACGACTTCATTTTTCTTTCTTTTTTTGCCCATCGAAATAAACTGCAGTTTATTTTTCCACCAATGTAATTTCTTTCCATTTATTCGTAATTACTATACTACAGTTAAAACATACAAGTAATATCCGCTACACGTTCTTTAGCTTCAATGTCTGTTGGTCTTCGTTAGGTTGTGTCTAACAAAAGGAAACGAGGCCTCGATCCATCCCCCCCCCCCCCCCCCGCAGATACGCGGCCAATTTTTTAGGTTGTGCGAAAGCTTTTGCCCATAAGGTATCACATTCACCTTCTGCCTGCGCTGCGCACTCTCTTCAAAACCTTGCGGGCGATGGCACACCTTCTTGAGCGGGATCTGAGCGACTGAAATAAGGAGGGGATGGGGGGTGCTCAACGGTTGTCAACCTATCAGCTTGACGCTCGAAAGCTTGAGAACTAGTGTTTGCAAGATTTTTTCGTTGCATTCTTGAGGCATGACATGAGAATAGCTCGTTTACTTAGAGGGGGTGTATTTGAAAGGCAGATGTGGTTTTTGGCGCGTGTTTCATTTCACCAGCAGACGCCAACACTTTTGAAACAAAACCCGATACCTCTAAATTAAATTGGCCATTTACTGGGAGTTCGTGCGTTTGGCTAAGTGAGTTCATAACATTTAGAAACGTATCAAGCAGCACTTTGATTTCTAGTTCAATGTTCTGCGGGTAACAATTTAAAGCAATTAAATAGTCATCAACGTACCGGAACACGCTAAGAACATTTTTATCGGTGAGCGAACCGTTGATGTGAAGGTCGAAATGAGCAAGAACTAAGTCGCTAAGGATCGGGGTGCTGCAAGAACCGATGCATACGCCTCGCTTCTACAAGTGAGGATTCTCTTCAACCTTGTTGTGCGTACATTACTAATTAACGCTTCAAAGTTATTAGAAAGCACTGGCAGAAATTCCCGCAGAGTTTTTGGAAAGTAACGGAACCGCATTTTTCAGTGGAACGCTCAACACATTCAAAGATGAGGTCATGAGGCAGGGAATAACATATACCTTTGATGTCGATTGAGAATGCCTGACAACAATTATCGGTGATGCAGTGAAAAAAATTCTAAAACTTGGTAAGAGTTAGTCACGATAAAAGGGTCGTCTATCACTAAAACCTTAAGATTACGCTGCAAAACAAGCGCTATCGAGTTCTTCCAAGCTCCAAAATCGGAGACGATGGTCCGAAAAGGTACGAAAACCTTGTGTGTTCTTGCACTAAAAAAAAGAAGCTTAAAACATTGTTCTTGTTGTATATCGATCGCTCTAGCCAATTCAAAAAGGTTAAGCTTGTCACACAGTTATTTATTTTTTTTTTTTTGCGATAGACTTCAGTTTAGTGAGAGAAACTTGAGGTCAGGATTTGGAGACTGTGGAAATCGCTTCTCTCGACTTCGGTTTGAATATATCACTTGGTAGAACGGCGAAACCCCATTCCTTATCCGGTATAATAACGCGGTGGTGGTGACCGCGTAGAAAAGAGTCCACTCGTCTAAAGGGTGGACCGAGTTTTAAGTTCTTGCAGTTGTTAAGGACACCTTCCGAAAGACAGCGTGCGCTCTCATCGGCTGAGGCTTGGTGCGAAGCCTGGCGTACAAAAGAAAGCTGTTCTGGCCTTGACTGCCCGGCAGCCACGGCAAACTTCGAACCAAGGGAAAGAACACGGATTACGTCGGCTGGCAAAGTTACGTCACCTACGATGTGTACGTTGCATCGTGACTCTTACGTTTGTGGGCTGGACCAGGAACGTGGTTTCGCCGTTCTACCTAGTGCAATATTCAAAGTCGAGAGAAGCGATTTCCACTGTCTTCAAATCCTGCCCAAATGTTTATCTGAGTAAACTGAAGCCAGGTGCACACACCAAAAAACTGCGTTACAAGCTTAACATTTCTGAATTTTAGTATGCTACCTAAATCATGGTGACGCTTTTATTTCCAATACGGAAATTAGTCGAAGTGTCCGGCCCCTGTTATGATTTCAGTGACAGAGCCCAGCGATGCGCGCAGCTGTAGTGTGGCTTAACCCTTTCCTTCACATATATTTCCCGTCAAGAACTTGATACGCAGTGAAGTTATGGCTAGGCGCCGCCCCACCTGCTGCACCCTGTCTCTACCCTGTCACATTTCCTCCTCCCTTTGCGCTTAGCCACTTGCCCTCCTCTCCGCACACCACCCTCCCCCCCTTCCCGGTAATTTGCCTCATTAATTCTCGTTTTACAAGGCTTTACTGTGGCGGCTAGATGGAGAGGTGTCAGCATCGGGCAGCCTGCGCTGCGAGAGGAGGCGCGCCTATGCGCCATGTGGCGCACTTGTCGCCACTGAGGTGCCTTCATGCTCGTGGTGTGCGGGGAATACGTGTGTTTTAGTGTAGTTGGTGTAGCACTGATGCTGCGTTGAGTGATTTGTTTTTACAATGTGGCCGTGCTCGCCACAGCTACGCTGATGGAAAGAGACAGAGGCACTGCTTTGCTCCAGTATGCACTGCTGGGTATGTTACTTCTTGCAGGAGCCTGTCAGACGACTGCTTTAGAGTTTTGAACGCGCAGAACTACCTGAGAAACCAAAGGAAATTTCCTGGAGAGACTATACGTAAGAAATATTACTGCAGGAAAAAACTGGGAAACACTAAGGAAGCAAAACAAGTCTTCGTGGAAAAGGTAAGATAATAAACAGCATATCTTCTAAATGAATATAGCTATATTTAGCGCGATTCGGTTGTACGTCTGTAAACTCTCGGCGGCTGATCACTGTTTTAACAGACGCAAGCAAGAAATCAATACGCTAGCGTTAAGAAGGAAACCACTCGAATTGAGTTTCTTGCTCCAGGACAGACACTAGGCTTTAACCGAAGAAGCTAAGTTAGACGGTCACGCAATGATCGAACAAGTATCATAACAGAATTAGCATAATACATCCTACGTACGGATATTAGACAGGACACTGGAAAGCTCTCCTACAAGAACGAAAACGTGATTAAAAAACGTGGAAGCATGAAAGCCATGAACCGATAGACTAAATATAATTGGCAGAGCCTAAGAAGTTAATCGATAGGGGTAATGCAGCCTAAATAAGAAGTCATAACATGAAGCCAATTCAATACGTCCTAAAGAATGGAAGAAGACTAAAAGCGGTGAAGACAAAACTGGGCTAAGGCAAAAATTAGATGTATGCACTAAGAGACGAGGAAGCCTAGGACCGTGATATAGGAAGTAGGGGCAATAGCCCGGAGGAATACGACATCCCACCAATAAATGCAGCGGAAGTAAGAAACCTTGGAAGGAATGCAAAGAGGCAGAGCTACATCGAAGCTGCTGAAGGAAGGTGCTAGTATAGCTTGACGCACTGTATACGTAGTTTCCCTTGACTATATATATATATATATATATATATATATATATATATATATATATATATATATATATATATATATATATATATATATATATATATATATATATATATATATAGTGTAGCGAAGCTTTGGAACTACACAGTGGGTCGTCCTTTGCAGCGCCTTCTAGTGTGTCGCCCTCTTCGAAGAGAAAGATCAGCTCGTGCTGAGAGTCGGTCCCCGCCTTGGCTGTCGCTGTCGTTCATCGTCGCCGAGTGCCCGCCAATAAACGTCTTAACAATTTGGTGGAGGTGCTGTGCCCTTAAAACAACTTCGGTCCGCATTCGATGCCGTTGGAGCTTCGATCCCGTACCGTGCCATCTACTATGCCCCAAGACGCCGCTCAGCAAACGCTTCCTCCTGCGCCGACGCCATGTCCCGGTGTCCCCCGCATCCGCGACCCTCCTGTCTTCACCGGCGCGGATGGCACCAACGTCGAGGACTGGCTCGCCATTTAGGAACGCGTGAGCATCCCCAATAAATGGGACGAGGCAGGCAAACTCAGCAACCTGGTTTTCTACCTCGCGGGTGTGGCCGGCATGTGGTACAACAACCACGCATCCAATTTCCCGACTTGTTCCGCTTGTAAGACCGCCGCCGTCGACGTATTCGGCTGTCCTGCCGTTCGTAAGCTGCAAGCCGAACAGCGTTTGCGTGAACGAGCACAGCAGTCCAGCGAGTCCTTCACTGGCTACATCGAGGACATCCTGGACTTGTGCAAGAAAGTGGACGCGAGCATGTAGGAGTCTGACAGAATCACGCATGTTCTCAGGAGCATCGCCGACGATGCCTTCACCATGCTCCTGGCCAAGAAACCTCGCACAGTGGCAGAGGTCATTACGCTGTGCGAAAGTTACGAGGAGCTGCGCCGGCAGCGCTTGATGACCCGTCGACCGTTGTCACGCGACGCTGGTCTCGCGGGCTTGTCGGCCGTTTCTGACCACACCACCTTGCTCGCCGAAATCAAGTCGTTCGTGCGTGAGGAAATTGCCCGCCAGGTCTCTTTACTGGCTTTCGCTCAACCGCAACATGTTGAACAGCCGTCAACTACACTTCTGCCTTCCCTCCGCCGAGCGATTCAGCAGGAAATCGCGGAGGTCATTCCTGAATAGCACCAGCCACCTCCAGTACTTGCGCCACTAAGCTACGCACAAGTTGTAGCCACGCCGCCCCCACCGATTCCTGCGGCTGGACCTCCTAGTTACACCGAAGCCGTCGCCAGACCCCAGGCCTTCGACGCAACTGTGCCGCATACATACGCCGACGTCGTCCACGTGCCCCGACTGCCGCCCACCATGCAGTCATATCAGCAGCCGCCTCGCCCATCGCGTTCTGCGACATGGATGGGACCCGCGAACCGATGGCGCACTTCCGACAACCGCCCCATCTGCTTTATCTGCGGTTGCGCCAGTCACATCGCACGCTATTGCAATCGCGTGCAGCAGCCTCGGGTCACATCCAACCTTCCCAGCGAATCGAGCCGCCCTCATTATGACCAACCGCCGCCTATGTCACCGACATCCCGCCCCGCACCATCTACACGCCGTTCACCGTCTCTAGGATTCGGATTAGGACGTCGCTCACTGTCGCCGATGCGGCCACGTCCGCTCGCACGCGACCAGGAAAACTAGTCGTCGCAGTCCACGAGGCAAGGGCTGCTGCGCTGTCGAACTGCGAAAGCCCTCAGAGAAGCCCATAGAACGTGATAGACGTCTTTGTGGACGGTGTTCGCGCATCTTCCCTTGTAGATACTGGAGCCGCCGTATCCGTCATGGACGCAAAACTGAGTCGATTACTGCGCAAAGTCGTGCATTGTCGCCGATTGCCCGCCAATAAACGTCTTAACAATATATATACGCATCCACGAGTGGATACGTTCCAGCCTAATACGATTACCCGGCTCCTACGCTCGCACTCGCGACAACTAAAAATAACCCAATATAGCTGCGTGTAATGCGTTCCGGTTAATACGTTCCCGGCAATATGATTATTCGGCAGCTACGTTCAGCACCGCGAGAAACTGCGGGCGTCTGATACGTTCCGTAGGCAGAAACTCACATTCAGATATAGAAAAAGGGCCCTTTCGTGTACTTGTGAATCATTAAGTGGTAGACAGCCGCCGCGCGGAAAGCCGCCGCGCAGTACCAGTTCACCCCCTCCGCGCTACTTTGCTCAATTGTCCCCTCCGCGCTCTCTTCGAACTATGTCGTCCCCTCCGTTTCTTCTCCAAGTTGCTCGATCGCTGCTCTGTCAAACGACACACCGACCACAAGGCAGGCGGCGTCGCTGGCTGTCAAAACCTTCAAACGGCTTTCGAAAAAGGATTTCTATAATCTAGCACACGGCACGATTTCGCCGACAATTGCAAATCCTTCCTCCGTTGTTCGGTACATAGATGCACACTCGTTCCACACATGTTTGTTGAGACCCCATGGCTACAACAACAGCCGGGGAACTCTGCGGAACTAACAATACGGCACAAATAATGGAAGTTGTCGCTCCTCCAGTCCGCCACGTCTGTGTACGAGACCTACAAAAGCGCACATGCCACCGCTTCACAACATGCCGCGACACGTAACCATAAGATCCGTGCAGACGTAACTCCGCCGCGGATGAAGACGCCTCTAGAGGCAACAAGCACAGATTTGACGAGATGCTCTCACCCACTCGCAGTGGGATGCAATAGCGGAAAGATGCCTTTTCCGATACCAATTCTTTTTGTGCTTTTCGCGCTTGGCCAGTGGTAAGAACGACGGTCCGTGCGCGTTGTAACTCGATCAGTCAGTCGTGAGTGGCATTTTAATACTTTTCTTCGACTCCTGCACGGCAGTCACAGTTGGCCGCGCGGATGCCCCTGCTTTCATCGATCTGAAAACGTTACATGAAATATAACTAAGAAAAAGCAAGATGCGAAACTTAAGATACATACCTCAATTTTCGAGGAACATCGCGGCGCGTTTATTCGCGTCTGTGGTGTGCATTTGCCCGTGATTGACGATGCACCAAGCAACACCTCTTCCACAATGCCGTGAACATGCCCCGCTTCGGAAAGCTCTCTGCCCTTCAGATTAGCTCCTCGGAAGAAACGATCTATAGCACGTAGCTCTCACTTCTAATTTGTTCACGCACTTCTACTGTTTCTCTTCTCTTGCATCTGTTTCCATCACTGTGCCTTGGTGAGCGGCACGCTTGGCATCGCCATCGATCTGAGAAGATTGCGCCCGGCCCCTACATGGCTTCCGAGGAAAGCCGTGGACTTCTCCTTCAATCACCGCATCAACAGGCACACGCGTGCTTTGCACTCACCGTGCCTAGGTAAATGAAATGAGGTAAAACGAAAGACGAATACGAGTGGTATGTTTTTGTTTATTATTTCAATAAGCCATCATTTCATTCACCTATGCACGGGTCCTGTGCCTGCGAGACAGATGTTACTAGTATTCGAGTTTTGGGAAAGAGTGGGAAATCAGTGTTCAGAGAATTTATGGATCCGTGCCATATAGAAAAGTAAAGAAGTGGTCGCGTCAGTGTTACTTCGGTGCTCTTGCGCAAGAAAAAAAATGAATTTTTATATTGCGTTATTTTAATGTACATTGTGGCAATATTGTGGTGCGGTTATGATAGGCACTTTGCTTGCGCATACCGACTGTACGGTGTGGATATGACGAAAAGATTTTTGGGAATAGAGATGGTAGCGAGTTAGCGTTTGTCCTGCGCTGTGTGTTCTTTTGTGTCACGTACTAAATTTGTGCTCTGAAGTTAGCTCAAAACATATGAGTTGATCGCATTACTGTGGCGTTGGTCTGCCAACACATGCCTAGCAATGAAAAAAAAGTATGTTTTTGAGAGACATCGTATATTGTAGATATATTGTACCTGACCCCCCTAAAGGCCTGTAAGGTAACTGCAAATAAAGAAAAAATAAAATAAGAAAACCTTTTGATTAGTTCTCATGCATGCCCCTTTATGTTTCATGCTATATCGAGATGACGCATATGTTTTGTTCACTGATCGTCCACGGCAAACATCCCAGCACCCTACTTAGCCCACGGAAAATGAATAGTGTGGGCGTATCATCTTTTTTCATTCTGCCTCGTAGAGAGACAGTCAAATTTGGTTTCGTAATGTGAAAATCATAGATGATTCCCCGGCACACAAGTATGCGCTATCGCATAGTTGACAGACATGAGATGTAACATGTGCCAGTCGTCCAGAAAACCTACATGTCCACAAAGCTGCACATGTGTTTAGGGCCAACCACTGTACCGTTCCTCAAGTGTCTACAAGGAAGAGAATAATCACTTGTTCTAGAATCAGCTCATAACGATTCCCAATCTTGATGTAAGAAAATACGCTGTCAAATTTTTATTATTGCTGCGAAGTTATGAATTTTTTCCATCTAACGAGTTTCCCCGTGTGTAGTGTACAAAAATATATCCCCAATAAATTGTGCAGTCGTGAGTAATGTATAATTCTCATTCTACTGTAGGCTGATGGATGCTTTCTTCAATGCTGCATTAAGCACCCGAGTCATACGTGGTGTGGCCAATATAAAATGCTGGATGGCATGAAATGTGACACTGGCAAGGTTAGTGTTGCCAGATCTTGAACGCTTGATTTAGCGTGTCTCTGCCTTCTTCAGGCTTGCATATTTAAAAAGCACAATCGCCTGCGTATTTTTAATGCCGCCTGCGATGAAACTTGAAATAACGTGTTAATTACACTCGGATTGAAAACCGTGCAATTTACTCTGTATTTAACCTGGTCAAAATTGTGTGGAGGATTTACCAGCGGCACCCCTAACAGGGGGTCTTAAACTAGAGCTGTGCGCCGCCGCGCCTCGCGTCCGCCGCCGTCTGCCTGTTTTTGCTCACGCCGATCGCGCCGCCGCCGACGTTTTCAGAGTAACCACGCCGCCGCCGCCGCCGACAATAATTTCAGCGGCGCGCCGCCAGGTAGTCTTTCATTTTAACCCGAACGGGGAATCGGGGCATAAAATACACACTTCACTGGGCAGAAGCTTTTCTCGATGTGCGGGTGTAATGAACTCTCCAGTTCAGCCGCCGCTGATTGGAGAAGGAAGGCTCGGCCAGCAGCGCGCCCTCTCTTTCCGATTCTTCCTCTTCAACGTCATTATGACGTCACGAAGTTTTAACAATTCTTGACTCAAAGTAGAGGAACGGAATGGGCTTCAACCATAGAGGGGAAAAAAAATGTTGCGTGGCTTAGCTCGGCTATGCCAGGATATACGTAGCGTTAGCAAAGGTTCAGCTGATTATTCTTAGCTTTCCTGATTGTCTAGGATTAGCTTGATTATCATGCTTACTGCTGCTCCAATGACACACAAACACGGTATACGTATTATGTGGCACATGTATATTTTTGCTCAACGTCAGGTTGCTTCTCTATTGCCACAAAGACGGCTTGGTGATCAGTGAAGTAACACGCTGCCGTCTCTATGGCCCCAACACAGTATTCTGTTCATTCTTCCTACCCCTCAACCGCTAATTGCCAGGCAACTACTTCGGGATCCGATGAGTCACGCTTCTCCGCTCTTCTGCGCCGTTGAGCAGCATTTGCGCTCTCCTTCTCCATGGCTATATCACACTGGCAAACGCCAGTCAGAAGCGCAGCGGCTCCAGCGCAGTGTCAGACGGCGACTGCTGCACAGCAAAGGGGGAGATCGAGCAGGCCGTGCTGTCATCGTATGCTGTCGTAGCTTGGCGTAACGCAGGAAAAACCACGTATAGAATAGCCATCTGTAGCATATTGAGCGCACGCTCGCGCCAAGGAGAAGTCTGCTTGCTCTTATTCTTCGAGCGCCTTGATGATGATATTAAGTCCGGAGCAGTTTAGGGGCCCGGGTTGTATGCGGTCGTTGCTTGGCGTAACGCAGGCAAAACCAGGTATAAAAATAAGAAAAAAAAAGGAAGCGAAGCAAAGAAATAGAGAGAAGAAAGAAAGGAAAAAAGAGGAAGAATAAAAAGAGCCAGAAGAAAGAAATGAATGAAGAGAAGGAGAAATCAGTAAAAATTGAGAAAAAAGGAACAGAAAAAAAAAGAAAACAGAGAAAATGAAAGAAAGAGAAGAGGAACTAAAGAGAAAACCGAAGAGAAACAAAGAAGGCTGCCCAACTCCGCACTTCCTTCAGGATTGGCACCACTAGTGCGAAGCTGAGTTAATTTTTTTTTTGTCTACCCTGCTTTTCCGCCGCTGTGCTGTTTTTCAGTTAGCGGCGTTCGCGGTGTCTTGACAGCTCTCTTCTCCTTGTTTGCACGCCTTTCTCTTTAAGAGCAGCCTCTGAAAATACAAAATCGAGCGCGTTATTCTCTCTTGGCGTTTCTTCTTTTTTTCGTTTTTTTTTTTTTTTTTTTTTGCGCTCTTCCTCGTGACGCGAGAGCCGTAATTCACGTTACATGATTAGGGCACATATTCTCGATTGGTCGATATACGAGAAATATCAGTTCTGAATTGTCTCCTACCCTGCTTTGCCATGCATTCGCTCACCCGTTCTTCCCCCACCTCACATGATTACCGCCCACTATGAACTTATTTCACACTGCTTTGTGAGTTTCCGATTGCGCAAGGCGAAATAATGCAGTCGACAAGCTCGAAATTCTGATGGACTCAACGCTTAGTGCTCCCATTGTACACGTGCTTTATAAAGAAATAAGTGTCGAGGAGATATGGAATGGAACAAATGGAAGAGGCACCGGATTATTTGATTCTTCCAACGGACGAACTCTTTACAGCGAAGACAATTCAGCTCGCCAAAAAATAGGCCAACCCGCTTCCACGGTTATTGTCTATTTTTTTATTGCGATAACAATCATATATGGACACTCTGTGCAGGTTTTCATTGTCGCCGTGATGTTCCGTATAAAGCCCAAATCGATAATTTTTGTACGCGCATCGTATGCTGTACCCCGCTAGTAAAAGCTCGCGAGTGCCAGCGAGGAACACAGCTGAATCATAGATGAAACAGCCTGCCCAACTCCATCGCACGTGGGGCGCATGCCATTACATCACACCGCGTGCGAGGCCTGCCGTCGATCGCTCCTCAACAAGAAAGGAAGCCCTGTCCGTCTTTCACTGGACGAAGGAGCATGAAGGGACGTCGGGAGTAGGAGTGGGCTGCGTCGCTCGATATCCGCACCTGTTGAACTTGGACTATAAGGGCGTGGTCGCGGGAGTGCTGGAGCGCGCGCTATCTCGGCAGGCATCAGCAAACGCGTCTCGTATACCCCTTCTACGCGCTATCATCTCACCACTTCGTGCTGTGACTACTGATACGACAAACTGCATGAGAACCGCTCCTCTCCCGGGGCGGCCGTGATTCCCATACACCAGTGTTTTGCAGTTTCGCGAGATCGGATGAAAAAGAGTTATAGCTGATAGCCTTAGTTCGTTATAACATTACGACATGTTGCTGTCGCACTCACTGCTTCGCCCTTTCGGGGAAACATATTTTTTTCAAAATTCAAAGGGACCAACTTCTATCCCCACCACCTGTTGAATCTACCCCCCCTCCCCCCCCCCACCGCGCCACGCCGCCGCCGATCCGATGAACCCCCACGCCGTTGACGCGCCGCCGCCGGAGGTGGAAACACCGGCGCGCCGCCGCCGGCAATATTGGGTCCGGCGCACAGGTCTATCTTAAACAAACTTTAGATAGGAAGAAAATGTTACGGATATTCAGTTGCGGCTCCTGTGAGCCCACCGCAGTGGTCACCGCGCTCGGCTGCGGACACGATAGCACGAGGTCGATCTTAGCCGTGGCGGTCGACTTTCGGTGTAGGCAGAATGCTAGGGACCGTGTGCACTACAGTAGGGTGGGCTTTATATTCTTTTTGGGATTTTGGTGAGCGAAACCACAGAAACAGTGAAGTATTATTTTGTTCCTGTGCAGACACCGTAATGCGTCATGCTACGCTTATCCGACCACTTTCACAGCCAGCTTGTGCGTTAAGGCATCCCCTCTTTGCACTACGGCTTCCAGCTATTCCTATGGATAGACAGGGATAGCAAAACAGGTTCTGCGCAGGCGCCTAAGATATCGCAGCTGATGACGAATCTGCAATTGAGGCAGGGGGTGGGAGTGGTTTTATAGATAGAAAGATCTTAATTTCTTAGAGGGCTGCTTCGCAGCGCGATTCTTTTTTACCGCGAAAACTGCAATAAGATCCCAAGAGCGGCCTATTTTGTGGGGCATAGTTGTCCGGTGCCACCTACGCCGGTGCCGTAACCACCATCACGCACTGTGAGAAAAATCAGGCAGATCCAGCACACAGAGGGAATCGGTATCATGCGAAGCAGTCATTGAGTAGCAGCCTATGCCGGATGTCTTGCTTTCAGCCAATCATTAGGAGGTGTATCGACGTTTTTCTGCAAGTTAAGCAGTGCGGACATTAAGTAGTACGCAAGTAGTATTAAGTAGTGCACATATTAAGTAGTGTAAATGAAGTAACGTGCATTTCCTTCTAGTTTAATTGGTTTTCGTGTTTCCTTCTGGCCCTCCAAATTGGCGAGTGAGGTAAATGCGTACAGGGGGGGTCAAAAGTTCACAGGCCACGCTGCCATAGGAATACATAGGATAGTGGCCTGGGAACTTTTGACCAGCCCTGTACATTGCTTTCGTACTCCCTTTAGATACAATATTTCGTTGCCACGAATGGCATAAGTATGAGAATACTTTAGAACGCGGTCTGCGGTTGCTGGTGTAGGTCGCAAAAGAATTCTGTCTATCCTATAACTGTCATTTTTTTTAAACGTTCTTGCTGTTTTAAACGACGGTATGTCAACGGTTTCTTGCAGACTTGCCGGAGAGGAGTTTGTGCGAAGCACTAATTACGCAACGGAGAAATAATTATAAATATTCAAGAGACAATTCGTGCTTTGGAAAGGAAATAAATATGTTCTAGTACCACAAGTATCCGTATTTCCTTCCTATGCGGCCGCAGCAACAATAGCGCTGCTCCAAATTCAGAAGCACCCCACATAGCACGCAAAGAACAAATCGTTTACATGCAAATCTTAGTTCTAAAAACATCTCAGCCGTAAAATATTTTAAGACCAGTGAAATTTTTTGACAAGAACAATTCAAGAAGTCATTATTTTGGTTAACACATAGACGCAATTTACACCACCGGGTGCCACAATTAAATATAACCTTCAAACCTCAGTCGAAAGCAAGTGAAGCGTTGTACGTATATGAGAAGCTTTTTATTTTGTTTTCAGAACGCAAACAATTTTTGAAGTGTCCTGTTGACGGCAATGGGACCCTTTCATGAAGAGGCTGCCGTATCACCAAATGGGAAAACTTCCCCATCTCCCGCTAAAGGGAACCATGTGTGGATGCGAAGCAGCGGGGAGATTATTCACTTGAGCGGGAGGAACGTCGCCACTCTCGTTTCACGGCAGCGGTCCGGGCGTTCATCTTGCCGCTGCACAGGAGAGAGAATGAGGCGCGCGCGCTGCGTCATTTTCATACCGCAGAACTACCGTGGCGGCCCCAGCGGGGTATGCGGCTGTCGCATCACCTGTCGTGCGTGCCGCTCCGTAGAGGACTCCTAGAGAAGAGGACGAGGGGGGGGGCCGTAGGAAAGGCGAGAAAGGGAGAGGGGACGTGCATGCGCTGTAGGGGTGTGGGACGCTGGAGCCGCTCCGTAGAGTAGAGGATTCCTAGAGGAGAAGGGGGAGAGGACGTGCATGTGCTTTGGGGATGTGGGACGCAGGCGCCGCTCCGTAGAGTAGATAATTCCTAGAGTGGAGAAAGGGGGTGAGTGTAGGAGCGGATAGGGGGAGAGGACGCGCATGCGCTGTGGGGAGTGTGGGACGCAGGCGCCGCTCCGTAGAGTGTATGATTCCTAGATGAGAGAAAGGGGTGAGCGTAGGAGAGGAGAGAGAGAGGGGGGGGGGGCGCGCATGCGCTGTGGGATGCGGGAAGGAGGGACGGACTAAGCCCCATCCAAATATATGCAAGCAAGATCAAGGAATGGGGTCAACCTGGGCGACAGACACCACCTAAGCAGCTTCTCCGTGCTCTCGGCCATGACTCTGATGACTGTGGTAGTGGTTGACGGCCTTCATATTACTACAGTGTTCTGGTTCGCATAATGGGTGCTTCCCTACTTCATGAAAGTGGCCGGACGCCGGACGCGGGACTCGGGAGGGACGCGGGAGGGATGGACTTAGCCCCGAGCATAAGATGCTTCGCATCTAAAGTACCGTCAATGAAGACCTCCAAACATTATTTGCTTCCTTAAAGAAAAAATCCACGCATATCCACGGAGTGAATGATGATGAGTGGGCGAAGCTGCGGAGGTTCATCTGTAAAAACCGTGACTCTTTCGGGAATCATGCCCAATACATCATCAGAGACGTGATAAACACTGTGTGTAAATATTAAGAAATTTTATTTATTCGTGAGCCGTGATTTTCCGTTTTCGTACTGGAGCCGTGCTTTCTTCGTTGGTTGTGAGCCGTGGTGGTTATCATTTACATAAGCCGTGGCTTCCGTTCCGCCTTCAATATAACGGCTTTATGGTCGGTGAAGTGGAGGGATAGGGGTTCTTGGATAGGTCGTAGTGGGTATTTTGCAAAGACGAGATCGATGCCGGTTCCTCGGATGGTTGTGGGTTGCATGTGGTCGAACGATATGCATGTGAGATTAGACCTAGAGGTGACTACGACGACGACGATGACGCGGGACTACCCTATGCCCTAAGGAGCTTCGACCCTAAAACCTATCCATCTCCCGCTGAAGGGAACCATGTGTGGATGCGAAGCAGCGGGGAGATGGTTAGCTTGAGCGGGAGAAACGTTGCTGCTCCCGTTTCGCGGCAGCGTCCCGAGCGCTCATCGCGGCGGATCACAGGAGAGAGAATGAGGCGCATGCGCTCCGTCATTTTCATACCGCCGAACTACCGTGGCGCCCTCAGCGGAGTATGCAGCTGTCGCACCACCTGTCGTGCGCGCCGCTCCTTAGAGTAGAGGATTCCTAGAGGAGAGAAAGGGGGGAGCCTAGGAGAGGAGAGTAAGGGGGGAGTGGACGCGGATGCGCTGTGGGGGGTGTAGGACGCGGGACGCGGGCGCCGCTCCGTAGAGTTGAGGATTCCTAGAAGAGAGAAAGGGGGGAGCGGGTGTGGGACGCGGGAAGGAGGGACGGACAAGGCCCCCCGCAAGCACATGCAAGTACGATCAAGGAATTGAGTCAATGTGGGCGACAGACACCACCGGTAATGCGTGTTATTCTTTGCTTGCACCCACCACCTGCCTAGCCATTGCTAAGCAGCCACTCGGTGCTCTCGGCCATGACTCTGGTGACTGCGGTGGTGTTTGATGGCCTTATTGTACTACAGTGTTCTGGTTGCATAATGGGTGCTTCTCCTACTTCATGGTAGTGACCGGATACGGGACGCGGGAGGGAGGGACGGACAGAGCCTCGAGCTAAGATGCTTCGCATCTAAAAACTTGGGGACCCTAAAGCTGCGCCTTTAAGAGTTCAAAGCGATAGCGATATCCTGTCCCTAGTGCGCACTCCAACCACTGGCGTCACGTGTTGTGACGCCAGATGGAAACGTACGCTTGTACCGCGCAGTATTACTACGATACTGAATGCTCATTTCTGACGTATGTAAACAGGATGCGTGTGTTGCATAATGGGTGCTTCTCCTACTTCATGGTAGTGACCGGATGCGGGACCCGGGAGGGAGGGACGGACAGAGCCCCGAGCTACGATGCTTCGCATCTAAAAACTGGGTGACCCTTAAGCTTCACCTTTAAGAGTTCAACGCGATAGCGATATTCTGTCGCTAGTGCGCACTTCAACCACTGGCGTCACGTGTTGTGACGCCAGATGGCAACGTACGCTTGTACCGCGCAGTATTACTGCCATACTGAATGCTCATTTCTGACGTATGTAAACAGGATGCGTGTGATTGGGAAGCAAGAGTTATTTTCACTGCATTTCCAAGCAGAGGAAGATATTTTCAGCGTACTTCCAAGCATAAGCGTGGCTGTGTGGTAGAAAAGCTGCTTGCCACGCTGGCGGCCTGTGTTCATCCTCACTCGGACTCAGAAATTATTATTATTTATTTTAACGCGATAGCATTAAAGAGCTTGTTTCGCACAAATTCCGGTGTCGGTGTCGGCATCGTTGGTTGTGAGCGAAATGTCATCATCTTGTCCGTGACCGAAAAATCGAGAAAGATGCAAATAATATAAATAACAGAAATTTCTGGGTTCGAGTGAGTATCGAACACAGGCCGTCTGCGTGGCAAGCAGGTGTTCTGCGACACAGCCACGCTTCTGCTTGGAATCACATAGAAAAGAACTTCCTCTGCTTGGAAATGCAGTCAAAATAACTTTCATGCTTTACAAAGACACGCGTCCTGTATACAGGTGTCGTGATACAACATGTAATATCGCAGTAATATTGCGTGGTACAAGCGTGCATTGCTATCGGGCGTCAGAACATATGAATATCATGACGACACCGCGGCTCAAAGCCGGCCACCCATTACGAAAGGCACACACGCTACTACGTGTATTTCCCTTAAGACCACGTAGTGGGTGCATAGCAAGTTCGAAAACTTTTCCCGCGCATAATCGCTTGTGGTTTACACTATGCTACCTATTGCATAGCATGCACCAAGTGATTGAAGTACACACTAGGGTTAGGATATCGCTATCGCGTTCTGCTCTTAAAGGCGAATCTGAAGGGTACCCCAATTTTATTTGCATCTTTAGCTACTTTTCGGTCATGGACAAGATGATGATATTTCGCTCATAACCAACGACATCGACGCCGGAATTTCTGAGAAACGAGCTCTTTAACTTTATCGCGTAAATAAATAGTCTTGTCACGTCGTTTTAGAGCAATATAGTGAGAAATCTTGCGATAGAAGGTTCAGGGGTAAAACTGACGTTTATTTGGAGTACCACGTCATTTAAATTTCCTCTCAACGTGGACCTCGAGATTTTTTCTGGCAAAATAAACTTCAACCGTCTTAAAATATTTTGATGCGAAATATGCCTTCTATAGAGCAAGCATTCATTACTATCAAGGGGTTCATTCACAAAACCAGCAGCCTGGGTTCAGGGGCGTCAATCACTGTCCCGCGCTCTCTCGGCTCCTCGTCTTAGTCTTGCTGCGATCCTACTTGACGCTGTCCTTCTTCCCCAGTACACATGCCCAGGTGACAAAGCGGAGCCATCCTGGCAACTCAATGCGAAGCAAGCACAACGGGATCACAGCCGGGCTTTAAACGGCTGACGTGGACTGTTTCGCGACCACTGCTTCGTCTGTCGGTGAGAGGTGCCACTGGCTCGATGTCGTAGTTGACCGCTTACGTGTAAACTATGTGGTACCCAGTGCCCCCATTGTACTTGGGTGCACAGCTTTGGGAGAGGCCGGGGGACTGGCACGGAGTACAAAGCCATACAAACAAGCCAACGGGGAAATGTAAGCCGGCTTGTCCTGGCCAACTCATTCTGTTTGAAGATCTTGTGCGACGGATGTAAACCAAAGCACTAGTTGGCGGCAATCTTCGGCACATTGAACGTGCTCAGAAGTTGGGCGGTATGTACTTAGTTCGGAATTATACTTCTACAGCATCCGGGTGCTGTGGGAGTATAGTGTCAAGCGCCGAAGAGGGCTTGACACTTTACTCCCAGGGCATAGTAGGCCGTGAAGGGTATAGTAGGACGTGAATAGTGGTTTGTGTGGCCCTGTTTTACGCATACGTCACGAAAAGATGCGCCAGGCCCGCATTATAATGGTTGAAGGACATGTACACGGATAACGTATCACCGATTGAGTGGCTAACGTGCTCCGTCAAGCCGTTCATGTGCGGGTGACAGCTCGCAGTGGAGCGATAAATAGAGCACTCACGGAGAAGCTCCTGGACGACTTGCAAAAAAAATGAACACTCCTCTGATCGCTGATTAACTGACGAGGTGCGCCTTGCTGAATGACGAACCTGCGCTAAATGATGAAGGCAACATCGCGAGCTGCAGCGGCTGGCACAGCGGTGGTTTCGGCAGAATGGCTAAGATGGCCAAGGGCCCCAAGAATCCAGCTAAGGTTTTAATTCACTAGACGCACGGTATGTTTTGCAGTGCAGGAAAGTACGTATTTGCGAACGTACGTGAATGTAGCGCCTCAGTATGAGCCACCCGTTAAGGAAGAATAAGTTGGTTTTCGGCCGCGCGGCGAGTGCAGTGCGATAAGAATAAATCAGTTATAAATTGAACGCTGTCAGGGCTGGATCTTTCTCGTATTGGCTCCGACAGGTAACGGTGACTTGATAAAGAACACACAGACCTAACCATCCCGCATGGGTCCCACCGGCTCTTCCACCATTCCTACTGGTCCTGCGCCCAAGAAGGCGCCAGACCTAGCGGTGCGGTGGTGGCTGCGTTATATGTCAGCCTGCCACGATTTTGGTGTAGCAGCCCCAGTACATGGATCTGCAGGTCGAGGCGCAGTTCCGTGAACGGCAAATTGCCAGCCGACAGACCAAGGACTGGCATCTGGTGTCCTCCTCACCTCAGGACGTAGCCAAAGACTTAGCTAATATTATAGTGTCGCCGAACCCGAGCCATCCCTTCCACACGTTGAAGACAGCTAACATTTTCCGCGAGTCTGAGTCCGAACACAGCAGACTCCAACAAATCATCACAGCTACAGAGCTCGGTGACCGTCGTCCATCACAGCTCCTGCGACGCATGCGCCAGCTCCTTGGCGGCCCCTCGGTTCATCAAGAGAACAAGCTGTTGCGTGAATTGTTCCTCCAGCACTTACCGCAGAGCATGGTCCCAGTCCTCGCGGCTGCAGCAGATGTCCCATTAGAGGCGCTCGCTGAAATGACTGATCGAGTGGCGGCCTACTAGCGGGCACATCGCCACAACGCCACTGCCACACCGCAACGGGCCACTGCTGTAGATCCCACGCTCGCGAGCATCGAGGACCATTTAGACGCCCTTGTGAGACATCTTCATGATTTTGTACATTCGCATCGCCAGCTATCATCAAGGTTCCAGTTCCATAGTCACTCATCGACGCCCTCACGCTTTCTTTTTTCTCTTTTGTCGCTCTAATAACCCTAAACTTACATAACGTTACAACCTGAAGGCTTGGTCAATCATATGTTCAGAATAGTAAATGTGTAGATAAATTTATTACATTAAGTCACCGTTCTCACTTTAGAACCAGATGGACTCCTACCAATTCCGTTTTTTTTGCATTTTCTTTTTATATTTGAGACCACCCATAGACACGCTGTTTTGGTTGCTTGTTGGATAAAATGTGGAAAGACAGCGCAGGAAACCCAACTAATTTTACGAAGCGTTCAGCCACGTGCGCTGAACATGTGGTGCATTTATATGCTCTATGTTCTGCGCTTTGTAGCATATTGTGACCCCAGAAGTTCATCTTAATAGTACTCGTGGTAAAGAGGAGAGTGAAACAGGTCTTTGCCAAGAAATCACCCCAACTCCACCAGTTTGCTGAAGGGAATACATCGTGAGAGGTCACCGACATGACACAGAAATTATAATTCTTTCAACGTCGCAATGGAACAATAGAATCTTCTGCGAAAACTTTTGCGCACGAATGTTAAGTTGCCAGCTGGATGAAAAAATGAAAATGATAGCCTGTTTTATTAAAATTATGACTGCTAAGGTGAAAGTGCTGAGTGTGAATAGATGTTTAGTACACTTAGTGTTGTTCTCTCTGAGTGCAATATTAGTGACCGGACGACCTTTTATAAGGGCTGTCATATCTGCGACCAAAATAAAGCAAGATATGAGCCTGCATAATCGCGAAACATCTGTTTCAATATTATTTCTTGAGCACATTAGAAACTTTTCTGTGTTCGTCTGCCTTCCTAAAAGTCGTGAATAGAGGTCCTTATTTCTCATTCGTAGAATAAGAGATTTTTAAACTGTTGCAACGCATTATTGTGTTTTTAGTAACTATTTATAACTAAGCTGTTTTTATTGTTACAATAAATGACATATCATCTTGCGTCTCAGATAATTTGTATTTTATGTAGCGTTTCTGCACAGTCTTCCCCGTTATTCTGCCACATAATTCAGGTTCCAGAATTCACTGTTTCAATGATAGGGCCCTACAACACAAAACAACACGCGAAAACAGCACAAACAGCACAAAACTCATACAACAAAAAATTTTCTACTTTTATGCGTGTTAAATTTTGTAGGGAAGACTTTCTCACTAACGAATATTAGCAATCAATGTGTGATACACAAAAAGGTAAACATGAACAGTTCTATGAATCTCGCGTCAATGGTCCTTTTTTTTTCATTTTGGGCCTCCAACACTTGGTGAGAGGAAACAGCCCACGCTGCAAAGTACGACTAGTCTGATCTGCTAAAGGCCGTTTAAATACCCCTGCATGATGAAGAAGAAAACTACATGCTTGCGGGCTCGTGACCTCGTTCGACGTTGAGGCTGAAGCGTTCGCTAATAAACGTCTGTGTGAGTCGTCGTGCATCATCGTCGTCGTGTATCATCATCAACGTGTTGGGTTCAGCGTACCTGTTCGCTGCCGGGTTTACAGCCAAATAAACGTCGTCTAAACCAAGACCTCATACGTGGTGTAGGTGCTGGGTAACGAACCGAGTACCTCTGGGTTCCCAGTACACCTGGGTAACGATCCCAGAACCAAGACCTCATAGTATTCAGTGACCGACGACATGGCAAAGATGGTGGTGTAGCGCTACTTATTCGTTCTGACATAACATTTTTTGTGCTCCCCGACACACCTGATGTTGAACTAGCTTGCTGTAAACTCTGTATAAATAAACTGTCAATATTTGTTGCCGTATGCTCTCGTGCACGACGTTCCTCCTTAGAATATCTACAAAGTCAGCACATTTATGCACAAACATGACTTCGGTACCTCAGAATTTGTCTTGATGGGGGGACTTCAATACACCGAATATTGACTGGCAAACGAAAAGATGCACATGGCAAGAAATTTCTTTTTTGTTGAAAACTCTTCTCTATTTCACTAACACTGGGCCCTACTCAAACTGTACAATCTCCAACTCGTCATGACATTCTCGTAGACCTTGTTTTCCTCAGGTCTCATTTAGTTCAAACTGCAGTTCATTACGGTGTAATTTATGGTATTTCTGACCATAATGCTGTACGCATTTAGCTTCCATCCCGTCTAATTAAACAGCAGCCTAGCATTACGCAGTTTCATAAATTCGTTCATGTTGATGCCGCCTCTATCACAGATATGCTAGCATGCAACTTTCATTCCTGTCAGGCCCTCAGTTGTCAGGGTGACGTTTACACTTTAGTCAGAGCATTTGAGCGCGGTCAAGTTATGTATTGATCAATGCGTTCCTCTCAACCCCCCCCCCCCCCCAAAAAAAAAAGAAATCCGTTGATTCCATGGTATGAATGGCAACTTGCTGCAAACTTCACGTCGCGTTCGTCCTCTTCTCCGTTTGAAAAAGACAGATAATCCAGACGTTATCACTCTTTTTAAATCTGCTGTGATAGATCGGCGTAAAAAAAAATCGATTGTGCCTATGAACTCTTTCCAAATTGAACTTCATGCAGTATTAAAATCTCACCCTCGCAAATTCTGGCCTTCTATTAACCCCGCTAGAACCAACAGTTTCCTATACAGGGTGTTTCAAGTGTGTGTCCACTATTTAAAAAAAAATCAGCAAAATGCGGTATTTGCTCGCTGTCTTCACAATTGCTTTTTCTGTAGTGGCAGGCATCACAAGATAGTTGAAGACATGATTTGGGAGAGTAATTAAGAAAGTTAAATTAATTACCCTTTTAATTAGCGGAGTTCGGAGGTTAAGTCCAATGGGAGAATTGAAGTCCTTCATGCGAAGAACACATTTCAGCTTTGAGATTTCGAAAAATCGGCGTCTATTAGTTATTGCGGCGTAATAAAATTCAGGCAAATTCAATGGCGAAACCGAAACCCAAGCACCGATGAGCCCAACAAGCAGACGACTAGAATGACGTCACTGTTCAAGACAACGGTTACAGAAGTGCACTTCTTCCCCGTTCGTTAACGTATATACGTCATGCGTGCTACTAATGCAAGCGCAGCCCACACACTCACACCAAGAAGTCGGTTGATGGTCGATACAATGACGTTCACTCATTGTGGACGTCGCAGACGAATATGGCAGTTGCGTTCTTCCGCGTTTCGGTTTCTGTTTGGCCGCTGAATTAGGGAGAATTTCATTACTTCGCAATTATTCCTAGAAGCCACTTTTACGAAATTTCAAAGCTGAAATGGGTTCTTCGCATGAAGATCTTCAATTCTCCCATTGGATTTAACCACCTAACTCCGCCAATTAAAAAGTTAATTAATTTAACTTTCTTAATTACTGTCCCAAATCATGTCTTCAACCATCTTAAGATGCCTGCAGCTACAGAAAAAGCAACTGTGAAGGCAGCGAGCAAATACCGAATTTTGGTTATTTTTTAAAAATAGTGGAATACATTTCTTGAAACACCCTGCATATTAGATAGCACGGCAGTTTCGTACCCCATTATAATAATTCTTGCGTTCAGTATCTATTTTCACTCAGTGTTCACGCACAACAATAATGCCCTGCCTTCGTTCAGAATTTCTATTCCAGAGCTGTCCGTCGACGATCTGGTAATTAGCACGGATGGCATCCTAAACTTGATTCTCAAGTTATGTACGTAGAATGGCTCTGAGCCCGATACCATTCCAAATAGCTTTCTGGTGCGATGCGCTCTATGGTGATCACGTTATTTGACCATCATTTTTAGCAATCTTTGTCTCCAAGTACAGTCTCTGAATCCTGGAAGTTAGCCAAGGTTCGACCTCTGCATCAATCAGGAAACAGACATCTCCTCTCCAACTATAGACCCATATCTCTTATTTCCAATTCCGGGAAGCTGCTCGAACACATCATTTATAAACATATACGTGAGTTTCTTGAACTTAATAATCTTCTTTCAAGCATACAACATGAATTTCATCGCAGCTTCAGCACAATAATGCAACAGGTTGAATTTTCGCATGATATTATTAGTAATGCAGACATTGGTAATCAAATTGACGAATTATTTATAGATTTTTCTTAGGCTTTCGACACCGTTTTAAACAACAAGGTTCTAGGTAAACTAGAGGCAATTTTAAATAATCCGCAATTCATTGATGGGATAGCAAGCATTCTAAACTCACGCTCTCAATTCAGTTCATTCAATTCCAAATTGTGCTGAGCAATACAAGTTATGTCTGGAGTCCCACAGGGCTCAGTTCTGGGTCCCTGTCACGATGTGCGCGGTACTTTCGTATGGTGCGTGGTGTTTTGTGATGTGCGGTGTGCCGAAGAAGACGACGACGAGACAGGAAAAAGGCGGAATCGGGTCATCTAAGTCAATCCAAGCCTTGGGCAAAGGAGGGGGAGCGGGAGAAGAAGTGGCGATCATTCGGAAACGGAATCGAACGTAGCAGTCGCAGGCCGAAGCAATCGTCGGGTCCAGGTCGCGAAGCCTACCACTGCCTACCGACTGCACGGGCCTCACTCCCGTCTACTAGGCACTCTAGCAGCCGGCGCCTGTCCGTTGTGCTCGGACCCGGGCGCACTACAGACCACGGTGCTACAGACTAGTGCATCAACAATAGACCGATTTTGCGGCAAAACCGGTTATCCGGTTATTCGATTCATCGGTTATTCGATTTCGAAAACCGTATAACCGGAATGAACGGATATTCGGTGGGTTATTCGGTTAACAATACCGTAATATTCGGATATTCGAATAACCGAATTTCAATTCTGTAATGCTAGGGCAAATGTTCGTTTCTCTTGGATTCTCGTGTTTGTAGCCAACATTGCAACCGTTCGTACAAGTCTCATATGTGATCTGCTCAACCTTCTGACATTTTTCTTTTGTCCTAAATGTTTTCTTCCTGCTGTGTTGGGTAAGACGAAGCTTTTTTAAGAAAAAGCCAATAATTTAATCTCAGCGTTACCACACGTAATCCCAGAGCCATGCGATTTAATCCGCGTTCACTATGATTTAATTCTACTGAGAGCTATTCTAACCCAAATATCATTCCGTTTAATTTCAGTGCCAGACGGCTAGTTCATCCGATAAATTAATAGGAGCGCGAACATTTCTTGCAAAATACGCCGTCACAAGCGTCAAGATTGAGGCTATTCATTCATGTCCTCATTTACGGGTAGTGTAGTGTTAGATTTTTCTTTTTCCACCAGAGTGAAAAGAGTCACTAACACCAGGTAGTCGCAACCCTGACGGATAATTTCAAAGTTGGTTGTATCATGACGTGCGATTTCCTTCCCGATAGTCATACGTTTCCATCAAAATATATAATATACAACGGTGAAAACATGCTCGCAATTACTCAGCCACTTTACGTCATCACTTTGTGACTCGTGATAGCTCACTGAGATGATACTTTCCCATGTCATCAGTAGTGACTCGTGTTAAATCAGCCCGATCCTCTTTCACGTATGTACACTGCTAACCTGCTGACATTCATATAAACAGAAATGTCTTTCTCAGGATAATAAATCGCACCACTCTTATTAAGGCAAATGACGTGATCACTAGTGGATCATGTGAAGTCATCGCGTTTCTCAACTATGCATGCACTTTCGCAGCATACCGACATGCATATCAAACGAAATGTTTTTCAATGGGTAATAACCAGATCACTAGCAACATTTCATGTGACGTATCACAAATGACTGACGTAATGTCACCACACTTCCCTGCCAATAATGCACTCGCGGAACTAGCCAATATGTATATCAAACGAAATGTCTTTCAAGGAGTAATAAACCGATCACTAGCGCAGTGTCGAATGAGGTTATCACTAGTGACTCTCGTGATGTCACCACTCTCCACTGCCATGGATGCACTCGCGCAACCTGCCGACATGCATATCAATCGAAATGTCTTTCAAGGGGTAATAACGTGATCACTCACCAAGCGTTGCTTTTTGAAAGAATAAAGAAATCCTTTCCTGCATGGGTCATTTCAGAGGGGTATTTCACGTCAGGTCTCGGAAAACATATGGATACTGATTTTCAGAATCACTAAAATCTGGACGTCAATTGTGAAATATGGAGTTTTCTTTTCACGGTGATGTTGTAACTTATCATGAGCGCATGGGGTGCTTCGCGCACACGCACAAAACACTTGAGACCAGTCCCGTCTCTCTAGCTCGCATGAACAAAGAGCTATGATACGTAGTAGGCGAGAAAACTTATGCGAATACTGCTTAGCAAACTCGGAAGGCTATTCCGTCTAAAGGCGCGGGCCGCCAGCAAGGAGTCCGCGGGCCGCTTCTTTAGTCCCGGCAATGCACTATATTCTTAGAACAAAAGGCATCTACTAATTTGGGCTGCCAAGGTACGCCGATCGGCGGGGAGTGCATTCCCCCAGTGGATAAGTAAGTGCCGGCACAGAGCACCCTTGATTCACTCCTTTGACCACTTTGACCTCAAAGTCGCTCTGATGTATTCACTGTTGCCAGTAAGCTGATATTTTTTAGGTCAATCTTTGAAACACACCCAATTTTTTTTCCTTGTCCGCGAAGCGAATCCATATCGACGACGCTGCTAAGGAGACTATAATGTACCAGCAATCCTGCTTTGCCAAAATTACTTCCTTCTAACGGTGATAGTGCTTCGAACAGCCCTCTTTCGGCCAAAGCATGATGACTATTTTGTGCTATATATGTGGCCTTTTTTTTTTGCTTAAAGAACCAAATCAGAGAAGTGCTAAATTTCATGGGAGCGTATAACGTGCCAAAGTATATTTCTCTTTTAAACGAACTGTAATCGAAATGGGACAATTCTTCATCGTAACGTGAACTCAAAAAGGCAGTTTTAAATTTTAAAAAATCTGGGAAATCGTTTACCTGCTTGGATCAAACCGAGTCAGATCTATTAAATCACTGCTACTGCAATAAATACGGCCAAAACAACTAACGGGACCGGGTGCAATCTGTTTCATTTGGGTCCTGGTATTTTTCCTATATTGCTTTCATTCGACAACCTCTGCGCTGCATATCATGACCTTCTTTCACTCCGAGATGGTGTATTTGAAATAGAAGACAACTGAAATAAAGATATTGGGCCCCGCTTTATTCCTTGAAGAAGAAGCGATCCGAAACGGCGCAAATCAAATGAGCTAAGAAGACGAAGAAGTGCTGAAACAGTTTTCAGGCTACAAACAAAAATAAATAAACAAACAAAGAAATAACCAAGTATTTTTCTGAAGGCCCTCAACATGCCAGGAGCGACAAAACGCTGCCGGTAGTCCAGAAAGGTACACATTTTCCCTGGTAGGACCCCTCGCTCTACAAGTCTAGTTATCGTCGTTACGCCAATGCAACAAAATGCGGCACCGACCGAAGCACAAGCATGGTGTTAATGTTGTCGCAAAATATTGCTGTATCGTTCCTTTGCTAAGATTTGGACTTCTTTTACGAGCTAAGTCAAGCGCAAATGAATTGTTACAATCTCTAAAAGCTAAATACAAATTTTAATCTGGAATACTCACGAGAGTAGGCTGCATGGATTTTAGCCACAATATAGATTTGAGAGATTTTGGTGACATGAGCGCACTGGCGAAAAAATGTTGGAGCTGGCCCGACCATATTGTCACGTGGGTGCGACGTCGACGAAGGCAGCAGGCGACGTGTTTAAGATGAAACTGTTTATTAGGCCGAACTTGTGGCCGGTAAACGGAAAGTAAGATTACAGCAATACACGCTTGCACTGATAGCGGCGAACAGAGCGTCGGCCGTCGATCAAACTGAACATCGTTGGAGCGCGCCGGCTTTTATGCATCACGCGTCGAACATTCTAGCCTTATCACTGGTCATCGCGCAAGCTCTGGAATAATCTCGAGTGCGTCTTGCGCGCAATCTTAACAAAACGATCTACAATAATCGCGAAGGTTCCAGAATAATAAGGCACGGTGTGAGATGAGCTTTGCTGACGGTCTTTGTGGGCGAAAACCGAATACAACAAAAGTGAAAATAAGAATAGTGCGTGGCAATGCCCCCCCCTCTGAAAAGGCATCGTCCCCGATGCTTAAAACAGAACACGGGGGAAAATGCATGCAATAATAAATCACAACAATAAAGAAAGTACAATAATTAAGCAATAAGTGCAGTCCTCAGGTTTGCTAACACGCGTAATACGGCTTGAGGCGCACGACATGGACGACTTCAGGTCGCGCACGGCGCCGTTGAGAGTTTGTTATGCCGTCCGGGACGATCTCGTAGTCCAGACCACCGAGACGTCGAAGCACCTTGTACGGCCCGAAGTATCGCCGAAGGGGTTTTTCACTAAGTCCACGTCGGCGTATCGGTGTCCACACCCAAACGCGGTCGCCGGCCTGGTATTCCACGAAGCGTCGTCGAAGATTGTAACGGCGGCTGTCGGTCGTCTGCTGATTCTTGATGCGCAGGCGGGCGAGTTGTCGGGCTTCTTCAGCGCGCTGAAGGTAGACGGTGACGTCGAGGTTTTCTTCGTCGGCGACGTTGGGCAGCATGGCGTCGAGCGTCGTTGCCGGGTTCCTACCGTAGACCAACTTGTATGGCGCCATCTGTGTCGTCTCCTTCTCGGCCGTGTTGTATGCGAAGGTCACGTACGGAAGGATGGCGTCCCACGTCTTGTGTTCGACGTCGACGTACATGGCCAGCATGTCGGCGATGGTCTTATTTAGACGCTCGGTCAGGCCGTTGGTCTGTGGGTGGTACGCGGTGGTCCGGCGGTGGCTTGTGTGGCTGTATCCCAAGATCGCCTGGGTTAGGTCAGCCGTAAACGCCGTACCTCTGTCGGTGATGAGAACCTTGCTGCCTGCGGCTGGCTCGCTGCTCAGTGTTGACGTCGGTGTCCCCTTGGCGTTGTGGGCTTGGCTCACGGCTGGAAGGGGGGCGTTCGGTACATGGACCGGGAAGCACCTCCACCAGATGTCACGTGGGTGCGACGTCGACGAAGGCAGCAGGCGACGTGTTTAAGATGAAACTGTTTATTAGGCCGAACTTGTCGCCGGTAAACGGAAAGTAAGATTACAGTATACACGCTTGCACTGATAGCGGCGAACAGAGCGTCGGCCGTCGATCAAACTGAACATCGTTGGAGCGCGCCGGCTTTTATGCATCACGCGTCGAACATTATAGCCTTATCACTGGTCATCGCGCAAGCTCTGGAATAATCTCGAGTGCGTCTTGCGCGCAATCTTAACAAAACGATCTACAATAATCGCGAAGGTTCCAGAATAATAAGGCGCGGTGTGAGCTGAGCTTTGCTGACGGTCTTTGTGGGCGAAAACCGAATACAACAAAAGTGAACATAAGAATAGCGCGTGGCAATATTGTACGTAGCAAAAAAAAAAAACTGCGTCTTTTTCAGTTTCATTTAAAGCAGACTTGGTTTTTTTAGAAGAAAAGCGCCACATATGTACGCTCTGGCTAGAATAGTTCCATTTCTACCGCGCTGTTATTCGAGCCCAGTTAGCCCGGTGTCTTGCAATCCCCCCCCAATAATAATAATTTGTGGAGTTAGACACACCCAAAACCACGGTATGGTTATCAGGCACTTCCAAGTGGAGGACTACGAATATTGCTAGCGCTTGTATTCCTTAACAAGCACTAAAATCGAGGTGGCTCGCGCACTTACAGTGGCCTCGAGCATTTCGTCTTCATAAAAGTGCAACCGCCGTGGTCGTGATGGAACCCACACAATTCGCGTCAGCAGTCGAGCACCGTAACTACTGCACCACCGCGGTGGCTTGAGCTTTGAAAATTTTGTTTGCTTTGTATTTTGTTGTCTTTTATAAATGCAAGTATCAAGAAGTCAACGAAAATCTATATTTAATGTGTATTCCATAGAACCACAGCTATGTGAGCTACGTTGTCTCGTGACTCAGTAGCGTAATGTTTTGGGATAAGTGGTGTGGAAAGATCCTGCCTAAAAAGTTAATATCTCATAAAGCACGTGAATGGATGTCTGTACAACTCTGGAAACGAAGCAGTATGATAGGTGCTCATTCGCAAAACATCGCGTCCTCTAAATAGCATCAGGTAGCATCCTATATTCCATAGGAAATTTTACATTTCACTTCTGGTTCTCGTTTGCGGTCACAGAAACAGGTTATAATAATTTCGCTCACCGGCAGTTCGTCTCAGCAATACATGCACCACGCATTATTAAAGTTCGCAAACAGTGTGACCGCTTGCTTAGTTTTCATGCAAATAAATGCTATCAGTTGCACTTTCTAAGCAAGCGTAGCAGCATATTTTTAGTGGGATTTCAGGTGGAAAGGTGGATAAAACTGTCTGGTGGGTAGACAAACTTACGTAGTATTGCGTTAAAATGGCACTACGAGAAGGTAAACTTGATCACTGTGTCTATGAGAAAGCTCCTATATGTATGTAAGTCTGCTAGACGTAACGCCGCTCTTCGTTATTGATTTCTTCAATAGTATTGCTGGCAGATTTCGCGGGCGAGCTTATTCTAACAGTGCGAAGTATAGCGGGTAAAAATACATACGCACACAGCATGAAAAATTGATTTGATCCCCGTTTTCAACAGATTTTGATCAATTAGCTCCTCGAAACTAAGGTAATTGTGACGTTTATAGCGAATTCTGTTCGCAATTACGTAGATGGATCTCCAAACAAGAGCGGAAAAACAGGAGCATACAAATCCAGAGGAAAATATAGCGAGGTTTAAAATTAGTGCATTATTTGCTATTATAATTTATATCTTGAGCAATAAATTTGTGTTTTCTGAATGGCTTCTTCACATGACTCAACTTAAATGATATAGTGATTGTAACGTAAATATACAAACCTTCCCACATGACGTTTTCATATTCCAAAGTCGTAGTATGATTTGTTTCCAGTAATCATGCAAAAATACATGACGATTGCGGTGCGTGATAGATCCTGGTGTATCTATTGTTCAAGCTGGAACAGCTGGAGAGGAAAATATGAGGGTCTTCTTCTCGCGAAACGTGTGATGCAGCAACCTCATGTGAGTAGAATTAAGCGCGAAATGTAAAGTTTCGGTAGTACTAGAATGCCACGTAAACAACGTTCACTTTTGCAAATGGGTCTCAAAGAATGTACTGCGTTTCCAGAGTTGCATAGACTTTCCGTTAGCTCACTTGGGCAGCCCTATGTAAAAGACTTAATTGTTTTCTCCGCAATGGCAAGCGGCCACGTTTCACCGGACAGGTGGTGTGAACGATGAGAAGTGTTAAAGAAAACAAAAACTATGCATTTCATTAGATCACAGTTTTTAACAGATGGATGGATGGATGGATGCTATGAGCGTCCCCTTTATAACGGGGCGGTGACATTTCTGCCACCAGGCTCGAAAAAAAACTTTCTTTTTTATGGTGGCCTAATGCCTTATCTACATTGATTAAATCTATGTTATTACAGCAAAGAAAAATATAAGTTCACGGTCCATCTCTCTGCTTCTTAAGGCAGAATGACCTTATTTTCCCCCTTCTTCATTTTTGTCCTTTATCTCTACTTTTCTGCCACCAATACTCTAACCGTCTCTTACTTATTTCTATCGCGGACGTGTTCAGCTTTCCATTGTTGTCCCTAAAAACCAAGGCTTCACGTAGACTCGTGTCCACACGTATATCTGGGTGGATATCGCCACATTCAATCAGTACATGTTCCATCGTTTCCTTAGTTCCCCCACAGCATGTACATTGTTCTTCTTCGTTACAGAATCTCGCTTTATAGCTACGCGTTCTAAGGCAACCCGACCTTGCCTCAAACAGTAAAGCGCTTCCCCTTGAATTATCATAAAACCTCTCCCTCCTTATTTCGTTTTTTCCCTTTCGGTAGTCACTGAGAGCCGGCTTCTTTTCCATCGCTGTCATCCAATAAGTCCTCTCCGCCTCTCTGACTTTTCGCTCAATGCTCCTTGTTGCCATGTCGCCCACACTGCTAGCCGTATATTTACTGGTGAGCCTCCTAGTTCTTTTTCTCCACTGCGTGTCGACGCTTTTTCTATACAAATACCTGAAAACCTTCCCTGCCCATCTACTCTCCTTCATTTTCCGCAGCCTCTCTTCAAATCTAATTTTGCTCTGAGCTTCCCTCACTTCAAAACCTGTCCATCCCATATCACCCTTTACAGCCTCATTTGTCGTCTTCCCGTGAGCGCCCAACGCGAGGCGTCCCACAGTCCTTTGATTTACATCCATTCCAGATTGCACCTCTGACTTCATGCACACCACTGAGTTCCCAAATGTAAGCCCTGGAACCATCACACCCTTCCACAGCCCTCGAAGCACCTCGTACCTATTGTATCCCCATAACGCTCTGTGCTTCATGATTGCAGCATTCCTCTTTCCCTTTGTTACCGATGCTTTCTCCTGTACGTCCATATATCTATCCCCCTCATTTACCCACACTCCGAGGTACTTGTATTCGCTTACCCTCGGTATTTCTTGGCCCTGTATTAAGACCGCATGGTCTTCGTGATCATTGAATACCATCAATCCACATTTTGTTGCACTAAAACCTAGTCCTAGAGCCTCGCCCTCCCTTCCGCATATATCTGCCAGCCGCTGTATATCATCTTGACTGTCCGCAAATAAGACAATATCGTCAGCATAAAATAGACCTGGAAGCTTCTGCTCAACCATCGCGCCTGCCTGTTTGTGTGACAGATTAAATCCAATGTTGCTCCCTTCAAGCGCTTTTTCCATCCTCACCATGTACAGCATGAATAACAGCGGGGACAAAGGACATCCCTGTCTCAGCCCCTTGCTAATGTCAACGCTGTCCTTGCTGCTTATTCCTTCCCATTCTACACAAACTGTATTTTCTCGGTATATCTCCCTCAAAAGCTGTATACAGTCGTCACCTATGCCCACTTCCTTCAATATATCCCACAAAATTTCCTGATTAACGTTGTCATATGCCCCGGTGATGTCTAGATAAGCTACGTATAAGGGCCTGTTTTCTATTTTTGATATTTCTATACACTGTGTAAGAACAAACAGGTTATCGTCTAACCGCCTGTCGATTCGGAATCCATTCTGGAGTTCTCCCAAAATATCATTTTGCTCTACCCACGTTTCTATTTTTAATTTTACTGCCTGCATCGCCAACCGGTATAGCACCGATGTAATAGTTAGCGGTCAATACGAGCGAATGTTATCCTTTTCTCCCCTGCCTTTATAGATTAAGTTCATTCTACTTTTTCGCCAACTGTCTGGTATTTCCCTCTCCTGTAAGCACTTTTCTACGGCTTTCAGCAGTGCTTCTTTAGTGCTCTGTCCTAGTTCGTTAATTAGGCTGACGGGAACCCCATCTAAGCCAGGAGTAGTGCGCTTAGGAATTTTTCCTTCGGCCTTCTTCCAATTGAAATTTTCAAGTACTACATCTTCCTCGGTTGTACTCTTCTGTATACTTTTACTCACCGGGGGAATCCCCTGGGCGACCTTTTTAAACGAATCGGCTGTTACCTTTCGGATGTAACCTGGCGCTTCATACCCTTCCAATTGATTTCCTTCTTCATCTACCATATGTTGTTGCATTGTTACAGACTTCCTACCTAGCGCTTTTAGGTGGCTCCAAAATATCCTAGGCCCGGCCTTCTTCTTTTCGCGAATCTCTGTCATCCAGCGTTCACTTTCGCCTTTAATTTTTGCCTCGACTAATTTCTGCACAATGGATTTTTGCTCTAAATATATTTTCCATACTTGGTTGACCTCATCCTGTGGCCGCTTCTCCTTTTTTGCTTGTCTGTGCTGCCGTGATGCCTCACGTCGCTTCTCGATCGCATCCCGGATTTCTTTGTTCCACCAACTTTTTGGCTTTCTCTTTCCTTTCCAAGAAATAGTTTTCTTCTCTTTTTCTATATCTTTCGTGATTACATGTAGCAGCTCACTATACTTCCAGTCTTTGCCTGGAAGTTTGTCTACTTCTTCCTCGACTCTTGCGGCTATATTAGTTATTTGTTTCTCATTTAAATATGAGCTGCCAATGTTCGATTCTAGGTTCTTATTTTCAGTTTTATATCCCATTTGTAATGTTATGCGTTTATGATCACTACCCAAGCTGTTAATGCCTTCCTCGTCTATTCTCATCTCTCTAAGTTTGTCATAGATTCCTTCTGTCATGAGACAATAATCAATGCTCGACTGCCTGTTTCCGACTTCCCACGTGATGTGTCTCTCACACTTAGGCCCCGCGTTAACTATTTCAAGACTATGTTGCTCGCAGAGATCTAGCAATAACTTGCCATTGGAGTCTGAATATCCGTCAAGGTCATGTATGTGTGCATTCATGTCCCCTAGAAGGATTATTTCGGCATCATGACCAAATTCTTTAATATCGGTGCTTATGCATTTCACTATCTCCAGATTCTTTTCTCTGCAGTTATTCCCCGTCCACAAGTAAGCTACACCTAGCCACGTTTTCTTTCCACCTACTGTGCCCGAAACCCACAGGTGCTCTGAACACGTTTGCTTCACTCTATCCCATTTTGCTCTGCTATGAATTAGCATTCCAATACCCCCCACCTCTCCTTTCTGATATGATCCTGTTGCATCCTTCCCAAATGTAATTGTCAATATGTGGTGGCTCTTCCAAGTCTCTAAGGTGTGTTTCTGTAACCGCATAAACACCTATCTGTTCCTTGTTTAACTGTCCCTCAATCTCTAACCATTTTGCCTTTTTTCTGCCACCCTGCATGTTAATGTAACCAATTGCGACACGCGCCTTCTCCCTTCTTTTACCTTTTCTCTGGTTTTTCGCTATACTACCTGTCACAGAGTCCCCCCTGGTTGTTGTCCTCATTACACGCTACCCTGGACACCGAAGGGCCCGCGTGCCCCCCCAAAAAAGCTACTGCGCGTCCTGCAAGTCGCCAACCCACCTCATGACCAAGCCTCCTATTGAAGTGTATTCCGTCTCTTCGAAAACCACCCCACCTGTGCACCTCTCTGTTTAGATTTTGTGCTGTAGCAGCGCCATCATGCAACTAAGACAGCATTTAAAATGCTGGAGAAGCAAATACGCATCTCTCTCTCATAAATAAACAAATAAATAAATAAATAAGGTATATATATATATATATATATATATATATATATATATAGAGAGAGAGAGAGAGAGAGAGAGTGTGTTCACATGCGAGCCCCCCCCCCCCCCCCCCCCTCCGAACAAAATTCCTGGCTACGCCACTGGTATGTATGTGTATATAGGTATATCTATATGTACACATGTGTGTATATATAAGTATGTATGTGTAATTTGTTTACTTACTACATTTTCATTTTTTGCCCTTCCTGTTATAGGCCCTCAAGGGACGGACAATATAAGTAAATAAATAAGTAAGAAGGCGCACGTACAGTGTCATCGCGGAGAAAGGCATGCGAGCACTTGCCAATTCCTTGAACACGAACGGGGTCAGCTTGGTGTGAAGTGCCACTGACGATGGGCGCAGTGCGCCCCTTGTGTGACGTAGCCGGGTGACTAAGTCTTTATCAATCAATCAATCAATCAGTCAATCAATTTTATGTGGCATTCGTTACAGCAAGATAATGAACACGAGGACAAGAACATAAAACTGCTATCTAGCAGCTTGAGAAAGGTGCTTGCCAGAATTCTTAACAGCCAAAAAACAACGCGCCATGCGTCTAAACATCTGTTTTACATTTCTACTAAACATTTCTAGTTCTCATATGTAGCAGAGTAGTCAACAAAAGTAAAGATATACATGGAAATTACTGCATGACAATTATGAAGTACACAGTTGGTTTGAGCAAACGATGTTAAAAATACTCCCCCATCTCCCGCTAAAGAAAACCATGTGTGGATGCGAAACAGCGGGGGAGATGGCTGGCTTGAGCGGGAGAACCGTCGCCGCTCCTGCTCATCGCGGTTCTCCCTGCGATGAGCGGGAGAACCGTCGCCGGCCCGGGCGGTCATCGCGGCGTTGCACAGGAGCGATAATGAGGCGCGCGCGCTCCGTCATTTTCATACCGCGGAACTACCGCAGCGCCCCCCAGTGGAGTATGCAGCTGTCGCACCACCTATCGTGCGCGCCGCTCCGTAGAGTAGATGATTCCTAGAAGAGAGAACGGGGGGAGACCGTAGGAAAGGAGAGAGAGGGGAGCGGACGCGGGAAGGAGGGATGAACAAAGGCCCCGCAAGCACATGAGAGATCAAGAAATGGAGTCAATGGGACGCGGGCGCCGCTCCGTAGAGTAGAGGATTCCTAAAGGAGAGGAAGGGGGGAGCGTAGGAGAGGAGAGAGAGGGGGGTGTGGGACGCGGGAAGGAGGGACGGACAAAGCCTCCGCTAGCACATGCAAGCACGATCAAGGAATGGAGTCAACGTGGGCGACAGACACCAACGGTAGTGCGCGTTATTCTAAGCTTGCACCCACCACCTGCCTAGCCATTGCTAAGCAGCCACTCTGTGCTATTGGCTATGACTCTGGTTACTGTGGTGGTGGTTGACGGCTTTATTGTACTACAGTGTTCTGATTCGCATAGTGGGTGCTTCCCTAGTTCATGAAAGTGACCGGACGCGGGACACGGGACGGACACAGCCCCGAGCATAAGATGCTTCGCATCTAATAAATAAATAATTCCGTGCCGGCTTGTTGAGGTGACCTCAGTTCAGAGAGACAGTTACGAGCCGACACTTATCTCTTCCATTTTCCTTTAAGAACCACTTCGCGTCTTCCGCTTTCCCTTTTCTCTTCCTCTTTTGTATCCCGGCCGTGGCACTCGCATTTCGGTGGAGGCGAAATGATACAGGCTCGTGTACTGTGCGGTGTCAGTGCACGTTAAAGAACTCCAGGTCGTCGAAATTTCTGAAGCCCTCTCCTACGGTTTCTCTCATATTCATGCCGTGGTTTTTGGACGTTAACCCTCAATAAATATTAATATATGAGGGCTTGCGGACTGGAAAGAAAATATCCTGACATGCCCTATATGACTCAAAGAATACTGCACCAATTCAAGATACTTAGGACGTCTGTTTGTTTTTTAATATTTCGTGTAGTTAACAGAAATACCCTACACGATCGCAATAGGAAGTGGTGTTTCAGCTCGTTTTCCTTGGAGACCTCAATAACTGAGTGAGCCCTGCTATCGTTCTTCCGTCTTCGCGAGATCGACACTCACCTGGTTGGGCTGAGCACTAACTCGTGAACACTTAAGAAAGCAAGCTATTTCCCAATAACCGACAACAGCGTTCTTGTGAAGGCGAAATTCCTGAAATGGTCTTCTCCAAGGACACTTGACCTTTAACTCATTGCTTACGACGCCCGCGGTCTTACAGAGCAACATAATAGCTGCTACGGGACACGCGGCGAGGATTTAGAAACGCAGGTTCTTGAAATCCTAAAAAAATAAAATGGGTATTCAGATGGTGAAGTAATAGAGGCCATGATCTGAAGTGGAGTCGTTTTAGCACGCATATAGGAAGACTTGTTGGTATAATATGATCAATCATGATGTCGATCACTTTATTAGGGTTCATAGTTCCTACTTGCCCTGAGTATTTAAAGAACACAATGGAGAGATATACACGACGACTACAGATGGTGCGCGAACTGTCAAATCGTTTATTCATATCTTTGGACATATCATATAAAGGTTGATAAGCTGACAGGTGTAAAGCCCAAGAAGATCCCGGAACGAGAACCTAGATAAAGCGCAGCTGATTCTTGTGTACGCATTTAAAACATCATTGAACCAGCGTGGTCGCTGGATTCCACGTTTGGAAAAGCGCGCTTGTCGCCGCCAGGCAACAACTGACGAAGTTACGGCATTGAAGAAGGCAAGTTCACTCATCCAAACGTTGGCTCCACCAACACCATTTGTTCAAAGATATTTTCGTCGTGTAAAGCCTCAAATTTCCCCGAACTTCTGCTTTGTCTGCGTAAGCGAACTTGCACTCAATACACATTAGAGCACAGAGTTCTTAGAAATGTAATTTTTCCTTGAGTAAATGGTGATGAGGGCATTTTGATAAATTTCCTTTTTCCTCCTATAATGCATGACGCCTCTTTGATTCGCTGGCGTCCTGGTTAACCCCGCGTGCACGCATGATGATGATGTCACGGAAGGTCGGAGCGCCTTCCCCTCCGCACAGGTTCTCAGTTTAACGTGGCGGATTATGCTTCATGAACAACGTAGAATAACACAGAATAAGAGACCATTCTTATATTGTGAGAAAAGAGTAGCCCTTGCCGCCTACCGCATCATAAGCCATACACGTTGTTGACACAATTCTTCGTTTCAGAAGATAGTTTGTGCCCTACATACATTTCAGGTGCATCACTGCTCTCTCATTCTCTGGCAGAGTAAACAGGTCAGCAAGCAATCATTCAAGAATTGCACCATTTCCTTCCAAATCAGTTTTGTAAAGCTATCGCAGCTCTTTTGAATTGTAGCTCGCTCTAAAGTGAATGCTCTTAACGAAAAATACAACGAATCCCACTATCGTTTAATCCCCACATCAATTTTACAGAATTTTGAGGATTTTGGCAGCAGACATATTCACGGAAACATGAATGAAGTACACGTAGATCAAAAAGCACGTGTTTTCATACGCTGCTGGTAGTTGCCTGGAAAACTCGTTGAGCAAGCAATATAATTTTAAGACGTCGTCGTAGTAACGCTTAATGGATTTGTATGACCACAGGCGGAATAATTTGCGTAATTTTTTACCAAGGGTCAGTCAAGTATTGTACTTAATACGCTTAGCTCAAATGACCTTCAGGACTTTAGCTTGTCATACTACTCTCTGTAGCTGCGTGAATAAGCAGTACACCACCAATTCAAGTTCTTGGAGCACGTTTATGAATTCGCGAATGTCAGTGGTAGCCCTATTAGCCACAGTGCCTGTAGCGACCTTCGCTTTTTTCTCCGATGCCTGGCGTCCTATGTTTTAGGGGTCAATGAACATCTCAATGTTCTACCTTAAAATCAGGAAAGGTTCTTAATAGTTAGGACAATACGTATCTGCTGTCTACTTTAGTAGTATTCCTCAAAAGGTCAGCAAATAACATTTACAAGGATTTCATTGAAGGTCGTACGAGAGCAGGATATGCGTTTGTGGCTGTCCTAAAAGCGAGCGACATTTATGACGATTGCAAAAAATGGTTTGTTGTGAATGAATAGATTGTATCAAAATCATCTCAAAATCAGCTTATATTGGAAACGTGAGAAGATCGGTGGCACGATTCGAAAGCGGATACGTCAACGCCTACTGTAGGTGTTCGATTCACATTGATGCCCAACAGACTATTTTGAACTACGAGCACTCATCCCCGGGAAATAACGAGTGAGTGTAAAACTGAACTTCACACATTCAGAAGATTTATGTAAGCCTCTAGTAGCACGAGCTCGTATATGTGTTGCAGATGAGGTTCGGCAATGGCTATAGAGGACAGTGTCACAAGCATCGATCTGACTATTCTCGCACGCAAGGCCTAGCAATATCAACAGAAAAAAAATGCACTGGTGGCTTAAACTAGAGCACGTTACGAGCTAACAGTCAGAGTAATCACGGGACGCACTTACGGTTTTTTCAGTAGGTATAGATGTCTGTGTAGGTTTTAAACTTCTGGCTCACACCCATCCTGTAGGACTGCCCAAGAATCGGGTAGCTTAGACAAAAAAAAATATTCAAGAGCTACTCGAAATAGTTTATTATATTGTTTAACAGAAAGATTTTTTTAAATATTCTTCTGAATAAAATATTAGCAGAAATAGTTCTTATCGAATAGGAAATAAATGAACAATATATAAGAGTCAGTGAGAGAGCTATGTTATGGTCCAAAAGTGACAGAAGTTGTACGGGACCGGAGGGTCCTCTAGCTCAGCCAGGTGGCTCCAACCAGGAAGGTGCCGGAAGCTGGAGCCTCTCTTGGAAAATTTGCTGGAGCCTACTTTGGTGAACTATTGAGCTTTGGAACCATGGTTATTGTGTAGATCTCGTTGACTCTGTTATTAGATCTTGAACGGCCTCGCCTACCCTCCCGTTGCAGTTCCTAAGGGTAAGTGCACCAAGGGACAGTAAACTTGAAGGTGTTAAATCTAATCCAATGAGGCGCAACGGCGCCTCCACACATCCCTCTCTTAATGCGGAAAACATTCCACAACAGATCAGAAAGTGCTGTATTGTTTCCTCTTCCCTATAATCAGAATAAATACGCAAAGGGTGCCGAACAGGCTCTGTATAAATAAATATTTAATGATTGAATATGACAGCGTAATTTAGTTATTATGATTTGAAAAACTCTATTATCACAAGAGGTACTTTACCAGGGTGTGAAGTCCGGGGAATTTCTTAGCGATGGTATATCGAATACTCGCATGATCATTTTCCTCGGAAATCTAGCCGCTACTACAAAAGCTGATTTAGGGGTTGTAGCGGAAGGCAGAGGAAGAATGATGCGGCTACATTGGGACACGAAAACCAACTGCTTTATTTCGATGCCCAAGCGCTCGCCCTGCTCGCGCCTCCGCTGACCTCATCGTCGTCGCTGCTTCGCGAGCTTCAGCATGCCAGCACCCGACAGGGACCCCCCGCCGTATAGACGGAGTCTTGGTCAGACCCTTGTACATGCTTTTTCTTTGTTGTAGACGGTTTCGTGAAGGTTGAAGGGTGAAAAGTAGAAACAGGAAATATGGTATCATTCGTGGAGGTTTGTACATAAGCGGGCTGGAGCCTGTTGATTGACACTTTTAGATGCGAAGCATCTTATGGCGAAGCTTAATCCGGTGGTGGTGTGCGGCGTGACCACCCTTACTGCGCATGAGCAAACCCTTTAAAAAAATTAAAATAAAAAACCTCCTCTCCCCCCTCTCTCTCCTCTAGGCATCCCTCCCCGCGGCAACCACACCCTCACTGCGCATGCGCCTCCCCTCCTGTTTCCCCATCCCCCCTCTCCTCTAGGCATCCCTGCCCGCGGCGTCCACACTCCCACTGCGCATGCGCGTCCCCCCTCTCTCTCCTCTTCTACGCTCCCCCTCTCCCCTCTAGGCATCCCTGCCCGAGGCGTCCGCACTCCCACTGCGCATGCGCGTCCCCCCCTCCTCTCTCTCCTCTCCTACGCTCCCCTCTCTCTCGCCTCGCGACGCCGACGCAAGCAGCGTCTGCTAGCGAGTTTCTTGGTTGAAAAAACCGACTTCTCGCGCTGCACAACCGTTCACTGGCCACCCCGTATATATAGCAATGGCTCTTAACCTCCAAGGTGGTGCCGGTGGGAGATTTCTCCTGTGCGTTGTCGAACGATAAAAAATTCGCAGCGTGCGCGTTAACTAAAAGCGGACTGCGGGTCTCTGTGTCCAGTCGGAGTCTTCTGTCTCTCATTGCCCATTAGCAGCGATTGGCATGTTCCAGCAGGAAACACCGCTCCATCACTGCGTGCTTTGCGCCTCCCCAGGTTTCTCTCCTGCACAACGCCGCGATGAGCGCCAGCGTCAACGCCGCCGCCAGTATAAGCGTTAGCGCCTGCTGCTGCACATCTACACATGGTTCCCTTTAGCGGGAGATGGTGTAATTTTTTTTCTTTTCTGACGCCCACATGAATTGTGAAATGTTTTGTCGCTCGATCACCAAGGGCGGTCCAGTGTACGGCGGTTGCAGCGATTTGCGAACTGGGTCTGTACGAAGAAAAACATGACTGGCGGTTTGTAAATCCTTGACGAGGAACGGCTTGTGTGTCTACTTACCCCGTGGCACCACTGAACGAATTGCCTTGAAAACATCTTGTAAGCGTTTCAGGAAAGATGGTGTATCCAGCTTGTTTTCCTGAGAAGGCTGTTGGCAGATGAACTCAGCAGCTAAAGTGGTTGCTTGGGTGAGTTGGTACGACATACAGTGAAAGCTCGGTGATAGGAATCTCGCGGGGTAAGGAAAAATATTCGTATCATCCGAAATTCGTATAACCAGAAAACATAGAAAATCAGTATGCCAGAAAAGAAAGCTAGTATGCATTTCACTTATTTTTTCTCAGGGTCGCAGAAACATCATGAGCAGCTCTGAAAGATTGCCAGTAAAGTTTCTAGACCTCGACTATCATATTTGTGCTCGTAAATATACGGCGCGTGCGCGGAGCAACATGTGTTGCGATCCGAGACTTCTATGTCTGTCCCCTTCCTCTTTCAGTCCTCGTCCGCCTTTCATAAGGCGTATGATTGCCAGGATATTGCAGGCAGGTGTGAACACGGTACAACATCGCTGCCTCGACCACAGCAGCACACGTCGACGCCTCGGGAGTTGAAAAAAAAGGCGACGCCAACGGCGTTGATGTGCATTAGGGCCTCCAAGGTTCGCGCGCACAATCTAGGAGGATACTACGCGCTGCTTATGGCCGATCCTGACAAATTGGCAGCGCGGTGCGAATGCCCCCGCTTGGCATTCGGCAGCCGCGCGATTGACGTGTCTTCCGCGGCAGCGCAGGCAGCACCTGTTCGAACCAGCACGGTAGTGTAAGTTCGTATCAACCGTCGCGGGGCGAGAAACGGTTAGCAACAACCGTACAAGATTACATTGGAGACTAATCGGCCTAGGCCGGGAACACAGAAAAGTTCGTATCACCCAGAAATTCGTATGAGCCGTGATCGTATCACCAAGGTTCCACTGTACTTCATATAAAAACAGCGCAAAAAAAACGGAGGACAAGAGAAAGAAGGACACAGACGAGGCGCTGTGTCCAGGCAGCCGTACTGAAGTGGTGTAGACTAACTCCGGGACATCACATTGAAGATCATCTGTGCTTCGTATATAAAGGAGTACCAGAGGCAAAGCATCCAGTGCTAAGTGTCACCATGAGCCATCAGCGCTCCTTTCAACTTCCTCTGAAAGCGCTCCACCAGGCCGTTCGCTTGACGATGATATGCATTCCAGGCCACACGTAACGTTCACTGACGAGTTTCGGCGTTGCCTTGAATGCAGGATGGGAAAATGAATTAAAATGTTCGAATAGTCTTCGCCTTAGTGCGAGTGGTACAAAAAGTTTTCGCGAGCCGGTCAGCATGTCGCACGCTAGGGTTAGGGTAGTGACTGGTATAGGGAGATTTTCGAATTGCAAACTCGTCGATGTACGTATTCTATCAAGTGCTTCATCCTCCAGCTGTGCTGATGCAAGCTGTTCCTGTCACATGTGCATGTTTTATTCCTTCGACTCGGCTCAGTGCATCTGCCGGAATATTCATCGCGCCCTTGACGTGCTCAACATGCATTGAAAACTCTGCAAGGTGAGACAACTGCCTGGTTTCTGTCGGCGAGTAGTTCGTTCCTCTAGAGTTCAGCGCACAAGTTAGTGGCTTATGGTCGGTGAACAAGGTGAAACGACGTCCTTCGAGAAAACAGCGAAAGTGCTTCGCGGCGAGGTAACATGCAAGAATTTCGCGGCCAAAAACACTGTAGCGTGTCTCAGGTCTGGAGAGCTTCTTCGAGAAAAATCCGAGGCGTTTCCAATAGCCGTTATTGAACTGCTGAAGAACTATTCGAACTGTCACACCAGAAGCATCCACGATAAGACTGGTGGGGGCATCGTGCTTCGGATGTGTTAAGAGTGTTACTTCAGAAAGTGTGTCCTTTATGTCAGAGGAAGCTTGTTCTGCGGCTTCTGTCCAAGATGGTGTTGATGTGGCTGATTTCGCGTGAACCAACAGGTCTTCCAGTGTTTAAGCGTTGTGGCACAGGAAGGGATGAAACGCCTGTAGAAATTTACTAAACCGAGAAAACGTCGGAGCTGTCGGATTGAGTTTAGACGAGGATAATTTACAATGGCTTGAACCTTGGCAGGAAGGGGCTCGATGTCATCACCGTTTACAATATGTCCGAGAGACTCCAAGGATGTCACACCGAATTGGCACTTCTCCGAATTAATCGCAAGACCATGCTCTTCAAGTCAATTAAAACGGAAACGGAGATGTTCGTGATGAATTTCTTTTGACGAGCTGGCTACCAGAATGTCATCAATGTAAGCAAATACAAATGGTTACCCACAGACGACTACGCCAATAAATCGTCGGAATGTCTGCGCAGCGTTTTTGAGGCCAAATAGCATTCGCACAAATTCAAACAATCCAAAGGGAGTTGTGATTGTGGTTTTGGGAATCGGATGATATTCATTTGCCGAATCAATCTTGGAAAATATTTTCGCTCCGTGAAGACTGGCCGTAAAATCTTGAATGTTCAGCAGGGGGTATCTATCAGGAATCTGTACGGCATTTTGTGCACTTTGTGTGCGTTATGGCCTAATGATGAAGAATTATGGGTGATAATTTAGTAGTGGATGGGATGTTCTATAAGACACACTCTCTTCGCAATTCGCATGGTGTCATACCTGATTGTTATTAGGGGCGAAGCACCTTAGGATCGCGGCTCGTCCATCCATTTGGCGTCCGTGCGCACGGCACGAGACAGCACAATGCAAGTTGCCTTCAAAATACGTGAGAGGGCCCCTAAAAGAGCTTTTAAAATAGACTTTAACGTAGACATAGGCTAATTATTAGCTAAGAGATCGCTGTTCCTGGCGAAAATAACCTATCCAGAAGAGCATTGATGAGTTGATCTCGATTAAATGTGTCTATATGTTGAAGCTTCCCAAGGAAACCTGTAACACGAAGGCACACGTCGAGCACTATAAGCCCCAACAAATAACCCATATTGAATTGCATCTTGCCACCGGTAAGATGGCGGGTTCTTGGATTCACTTTCGAGGCATATCCTCCATCCAATCAATTTGGTAAATCCTCCTTCAATTGCCTAAGACGACTAGAAGGCGAAATAAGTTTACATTTATATGTCTACTTTATGTCACTCAATTTACATTATACAGACAACGAACAATCCCCAGGTGCTTCTCCCACTCGTCATGATTCAGATCGTGGAGATGCGTGGATTATTTTTTTACTCTTCCACCGCGCATTATTACCTGTGTTAACGCGCTTCCTTGCCTGACAAGATTCCTCTATAGGGTCTTTATTGCTATAGCAGACGCTGGGTGGGATGAAAATGGTTGGGTTTGTTGAATTGGTGTATTAGATGTTTCATGACCTGCTTAAGTCATGTCACGATATCAGAAAATAAGTGAACATTCATTGAACAACCCACGGTGGCGGCCCCCTATGCCTTACGTAAAATCATACGTATGAACCACAGTTTAAGTTGCATAATGAAGAACTTTGCAAGGAGTGATACCAAAAGCGTTGCATCTGTGTTGCTTAGTGTGTAAGTTCCTCTTTTTAATGATAAGGATTCGTTTCGATAAACTCAGTGCTTGTGGGCGTATCTGTGTATCACATCGTCAGAAGCACTGGCTTATTCATATAGTACTCCGAATGTGCGGACCTACGCCATTAGGTTTCTAATGTATACCCCTCAAAAGTTGATCTACCGGCTCCTCCCATAAGTTGACTACCATGGTCGTTAGATGAGCCCTTCCATCGCGAAAATCCTACATTCCTGGTTGTCAGCTATGGTGGGTGGAGGGTTGCGCGTCATCATGAATTCTGTGGCCTTACGAAATAGGTAGAGACTTCAGAGTATTTATTGTAACACCCCGATTTCAATGCAAGAGTCTGAGATACTACTGATCGTGTTCCTTCCTGAGGGTTCTCCCACTTGATGATTCGTGCTATTGTCAAATATACGTTGGAATATAAGTTATATGTAGCAGTGAGTTTTACCGTCATGATTGATTAGGACACAGTTCTGGTTTCATGCAGATCGGATCGTTGAGCGATACATTTATTATCACTGAAGGATTAACAACGCTTGCTCATTTATATTACGATACACAGGCGGACAAGACCGTTAGTAGAGAAGTGAAGAGGGATCGCAATCTAAATTCGACGTTGCATGCCCCATACCCTAATAAAGTAAGAACTCCTGCGTCTGCTAGAAGAATGAATAGCTGGGGTGTGGAGCCTGAGTGGCGCCCGTTTTACTTTAAGATACCGTGGTTCAAAATAGATGTATAAGAGAGACTTTCGTTGTGAAGTGAATTGACGTTACTATTACTTCGGCTAAAATTCACGTTTTTTATGCGAAATCCAGGCTGCCAACAGAATCTGATGCGATTTTGATAATAAAGGTCTATGTGAGAACTTATCTATATTCCCTAAGGCGATCAAGGTCGTGGCAGCACCGTCGTATGTGTGCTTAAATGTTCTTGTTGAAATTAGAAACCCTTCGCAGGTGTTGCCGACATGGCGGCCTCGAGCTGCGTGGCTTCTCTGATTTTCTGGCTGGCATATGGTAAGTAGATCACCCCTACCAGAGGTGCCAGCCTTTCATTGACAGCGTTATCGCACCGAATTAACAGGCAGGTATTTAGCATCTTTAATATGTGATCGAATAAAAATAAATGCACATTCTGGGACATAAGACAAGAAATGAGGAAGTAATCAGCTATTGCTTTATAGCATAGGGGCACAATTACGGTTCACAGGGCATAATGGCGAAGTGAAGACCTTGCGCTCTTGATTTGTAGGCATGCCATGTTTTTTTAATGTAGGACAACATTTTTAAGCGTCTGTTTAAATACCAGTATGTGACACCAGCGCAACACAAGGAACAAGGGACAAGGAAGAACACAAACGAGCGCTGAACTTTCAACTGAAGTTTATCTCCAAAACGGGACAGAGTATATAGAAAAAAACGACACGTGAACATAAAAGATTGCAAAGCACTTTTTGCAAAAAAAACAAAACCTAAACAGTGTTAACAGCCCACCTCACCCGCGGCGGTCATGCGCACGAGACAAATATCCAACTTCTTTCTCCGTCAAAGCAATGGACGGGACACTCACGCAATTATCGCCAAGTCTCGCGATCTCTGCTGCCTCTATAATTTCCCGCGTTAATTGAGAGCCACATCGCCCCACCACTCGGCACCTCTCCAAAAGGGGTTTGCACTCCCCAGTGTCACAAGTGCTGCAATGAAGGGCTAAGGGCCCGCTGTTCATTTGGCCAACATTGTTGCTGTGTTCGCGCAGCACTGCAATGAAGGGCACTTAGCCCTTCATTGCAGCACTTGTGACACTGGGGAGTGCAAACCCCTTTTGGAGAGGTGCCGAGTGGTGGGGCGATGTGGCTCTCAATTAACGCGGGAAATTATAGAGGCAGCAGAGATCGCGAGACTAGGCGATAATTTGCGTGAGTGTCCCGTCCATTGCTTTGACGGAGAAAGAAGTTGGATATTTGTCTCGTGCGCATGACCGCCGCAGGTGAGGTGGGCTGTTAACACTGTTTAGGTTTTGTTTTTTTGCAAAAAAGTGCTTTGCAATCTTTTATGTTCACGTGTCGTTTTTTTCTATATACTCTGTCCCGTTTCGGAGATAAACTTCAGTTGAAAGTTCAGCGCTCGTTTGTGTTCTTCCTTGTCCCTTGTTCCTTGTGTTGCGCTGGTGTCACATAATGAACCACCAACTTGCCCAAAAAATGTGCCCTCTTAAATACCAGACTTGTAAAGACAGAATAATGATAAATTTAGGTATGAATAATAGTAATAAATTTACACACACACATAAGAATACGCGGTAAAAATAATAACATTGGCTGACTACTGAACACTTAAACAACAGTCACGCACAATTGTTTGAGACATAAACGGTGAAACAGAGAAACTTGAAATAATATGAGTGGAACTTTTAGGGAAAGCTTACGATCAAAATGCTGTTTCAGCGAGAGCTTCACTACCACACAACATCAAAGGTCACTCAGTGCGCTTTGACCCTGGGTGGGTTAGCGCAAGGGTGCCGTATACATGAAGCCGGGGCCAAAGGGGTGTGTTGCTTCTTCCGGGGGGGCCTTAAGGGTCTAATCCCCCGGGATCGTCTCAGCCGCCATGATCCTATTTTCCCAGGACAAGGCAAAACCACGCACGGCGAGGCGAAGGAAGAGGTCGAAACGCTTCGCCCTGGCTCGGGTCCATGGTGACGCCACTCACCAAACTCCTGCTTGCGAAGACGCCCCTGCGGCGCGACGATTAGGCGATGAGCCGCGAATATTACAGGCGTTCTACATTCATTGTTGAGGAATACAAATATTAATAGCGTTCAGTGTATTCTATACAGGTATTATCCGTAATTAAACGGCACCACGTGCTCAGAGTGATTTTAATCTGTATACTATGGATAAATTCAACACCCAAACAACGTTAGTGACATGTGCATTTTTAATTTTTTTTTATTCCAGCACCCACCATTCAAGTATAGGCATACATACGGACTTGTAAATGTTAACTAGGAGAAATGGCACCGGAAATCTCCTCACGAAAAAAAAAAGTTGCTACAATGGCATGAATGTTATGCGCGCTCTCATTGTTACTTTTTAATTGCACATGTAACATGTTCGGCTACGCCTTATCGAGGACAGAGGGTATCAAAGTTTCTGCCAGGAACCGGTGAGTTTTTTTATAAGTGTTTAAAGAGAAGTCGGTGAACCGATGAGTTACTCATTGATATAATACGCGGAATTTTGGAAGCACATGCGGAAAAATTTACAACTTCAAGGAATAGATATATATATTTTGAGAGCTGTCGTGGAGAGAATATTCTGGGTGCTCTTGCGACAGAGGGCCCGAACATGGTGAGGACAGTAGACGTGCCAGGCTCAGCGCCCCCCGAGCGAAAGTCGTCGGCGTCCACGTCATAGGGGGGAATACCAGATGAAATGAAAAAAAAAGAACTGCGAGTAGCCTTTTGTTTCTTCTCCCGGCCGCTCTTCATCTTGGGTGATTAACCCTGCAACATTGCAAAACAAAGCTGGTGAGCACGTTATTATAGATAGATATGCAATCATGGCTCCAAGCACAGCCAAGAAAGTATATATAGCTTGTATTAGGCATCCAATTTTGTTGGTACCACATACAAAAGCATATTTAAGGCAGATTCAGCAAAAGAACGAAAAAAGTACATAGCATAATAGCGCACTATATGTGTTCCTCCGTGTTTCTCATTGTGTAGAGTGTTCGCTCAATATTTTTCAGTATGTGAAAAATGCTACTTTAGAAGCGTACAAGTCTCGACCATTATTTCTTTCATTTGGCATCTGATA